>JAHIAM010005385.1:0-45274 GCA_021605205.1 Aegilops longissima
AAAATTATTTCAACTAGCTTATAGAGCTAGTTCAACTCTAGTGTAAAATTATTTGAACTAGCTTATAGAGCTAGTTCAACTCTAGTGTAAAATTATTTGAACTAGCTTATAGAGCTAGTTCAACTCTCTTCTAAATTTTTTGTATAAGCTTATAGAGCTAGTTCAACTCAAGTGTAAAATTATTTGTACTAGGCTATAGAGCTAGTTCAACTCTAGTGTAAAATTATTTGAACTAGCTTATAGAGCTAGTTCAACTCTAGTGTAAAATTATTAGTACTAGGCTATAGAGCTAGTTCAACTCTAGTGTAAAATTATTTGAACTAGCTTATAGAGCTAGTTCAACTCTAGTGTAAAATTATTTGTACTAGGTTATAGAGCTAGTTCAACTCTAGTGTAAAATTATTTGTACAAGCTTATAGAGCTAGTTCAACTCTAGTGTAAAATTATTTGTACTAGGCTATAGAGCTAGTTCAACTCTAGGTAAAATTGTTTTAAGTAGCTAATAGAGCTAGTTCAACTCTAGTGTAAGAGCTAGTACGACTCTAGTGTAAAATTATTTGTACTAGGCTATAGAGCTAGTTCAACTCTAGTGTAAAATTATTTGAACTAGCTTATAGAGCTAGTTCAACTCTAGTGTAAAAAAATTTGAACTAGCTTATAGAGCTAGTTCAACTCTAGTGTAAAATTATTTGAACTAGCTTATAGAGCTAGTTCAACTCTAGTGTAAAAATTTTTGTACAAGCTTATAGAGCTAGTTCAACTCTACTGTAAAATTATTTGTACTAGGCTATAGAGCTAGTTCAACTCTAGTGTAAAATATTTGAACTAGCTTATAGAGCTAGTTAAACTCTAGTGTAAAATTATTTGAACAAGCTTGTAGAGCTAGTTCAACTCTAGTGTAAAATTATTTGTACTAGCTATAGAGCTAGTTCAACTCTAGTGTAAAATTATTTGAACTAGCTTATAGATCTAGTTCAACTCTAGTGTAAAATTATTTGTACTAGGCTATAGAGCTAGTTCAACTCTAGTGTAAAATTATTTGAACTAGCTTATAGATCTAGTTCAACTCTAGTGTAAAATTATTTGTACAAGGCTATAGAGCTAGTTCAACTCTAGTGTAAAATTATTTGCACTAGCTTATAGAGCTAGTTCAACTCTAGTGTAAAATTATTTGTACTAGGCTATAGAGCTAGTTCAACTCTAGTGTAAAATTATTTGAACTAGCTTATAGAGCTAGTTCAACTCTAGTGTAAAATTATTTGTACAAGTTTATAGAGCTAGTTCAACTCTAGTGTAAAATTATTTGAACTAACTTATAGAGCTAGTTCAACTCTAGTGTAAAATTATTTGAACTAGCTTATAGAGCTAGTTCAACTCTAGTGTAAATTTTTTGTATAAGCTTATAGAGCTAGTTCAACTCTAGTGTAAAATTATTTGTACTAGGCTATAGAGCTAGTTCAACTCTAGTGTAAAATTATTTGAACTAGCTTATAGAGCTAGTTCAACTCTAGTGTAAAATTATTTGTACTAGGCTATAGAGCTAGTTCAACTCTAGTGTAAAATTATTTGAACTAGCTTATAGAGCTAGTTCAACTCTAGTGTAAAATTATTTGAACTAGCTTATAGAGCTAGTTCAACTCTAGTGTAAAATTATAGAGCTAGTTCAACTCTAGTGTAAAATTATTTGTAGAGCTATAGTTCAACTCTAGTGTAAAATTATTTGAACTAGCTTATAGAGCTAGTTCAACTCTAGTGTAAAATTATTTGTACTAGGTTATAGAGCTAGTTCAACTCTAGTGTAAAATTATTTGAACTAGCTTATAGAGCTAGTTCAACTCTAGTGTAAAATTATTTGTACTAGCTATAGAGCTAGTTCAACTCTAGTGTAAAATTATTTGAACTAGCTTATAGAGCTAGTTCAACTCTAGTGTAAAATTTACTAGGCTATAGAGCTAGTTCAACTCTAGTGTAAAATTATTTGAACTAGCTTATAGAGCTAGTTCAACTCTGTGTAAAATTATTTGTACTAGGCTATAGAGCTAGTTCAACTCTAGTGTAAAATTATTTGAACTAGCTTATAGAGCTAGTTCAACTCTAGTGTAAAATTATTTGAACTAGCTTATAGAGCTAGTTCAACTCTCTAAAATTATTTGAACTAGCTTATAGAGCTAGTTCAACTCTAGTGTAAAATTATTTGTACTAGCTTATAGAGCTAGTTCAACTCTAGTGTAAAATTATTTGTACTAGCTTATAGAGCTAGTTCAACTCTAGTGTAAAATTATTTGTACTAGCTTATAGAGCTAGTTCAACTCTAGTGTAAAATTATTTGAACTAGCTTATAGAGCTAGTTCAACTCTAGTGTAAAATTATTTGTACTAGCTTATAGAGCTAGTTCAACTCTAGTGTAAAATTATTTGAACTAGCTTATAGAGCTAGTTCAACTCTAGTGTAAAATTATTTGTACTAGCTTATAGAGCTAGTTCAACTCTAGTGTAAAATTATTTGAACTAGCTTATAGAGCTAGTTCAACTCTAGTGTAAAATTATTTGAACTAGCTTATAGAGCTAGTTCAACTCTAGTGTAAAATTATTTGTACTAGCTTATAGAGCTAGTTCAACTCTAGTGTAAAATTATTTGTACTAGGCTATAGAGCTAGTTCAACTCTAGTGTAAAATTATTTGAACTAGCTTATAGAGCTAGTTCAACTCTAGTGTAAAATTATTTGTACTAGCTATAGAGCTAGTTCAACTCTAGTGTAAAATTATTTGAACTAGCTTATAGAGCTAGTTCAACTCTAGTGTAAAATTATTTGAACTAGCTTATAGAGCTAGTTCAACTCTAGTGTAAAATTATTTGTACTAGGCTATAGAGCTAGTTCAACTCTAGTGTAAAATTATTTGAACTAGCTTATAGAGCTAGTTCAACTCTAGTGTAAAATTATTTGTACTAGGTTATAGAGCTAGTTCAACTCTAGTGTAAAATTATTTGTACTAGCTTATAGAGCTAGTTCAACTCTAGTGTAAAATTATTTGTACTAGCTATAGAGCTAGTTCAACTCTAGTGTAAAATTATTTGAACTAGCTTATAGAGCTAGTTCAACTCTAGTGTAAAATTATTAGTAGCTTATAGAGCTGTTCAACTCTAGTGTAAAATTATTTGTACTAGGCTATAGAGCTAGTTCAACTCTAGTGTAAAATTATTTGAACTAGCTTATAGAGCTAGTTCAACTCTAGTGTAAAATTATTTGAACTAGCTTATAGAGCTAGTTCAACTCTAGTGTAAAATTATTTGAACTAGCTTATAGAGCTAGTTCAACTCTAGTGTAAAATTATTTGTACTAGGCTATAGAGCTAGTTCAACTCTAGTGTAAAATTATTTGAACTAGCTTATAGAGCTAGTTCAACTCTAGTGTAAAATTATTTGTACTAGCTATAGAGCTAGTTCAACTCTAGTGTAAAATTATTTGTACTAAGCTTATAGAGCTAGTTCAACTCTAGTGTAAAATTATTTGAACTAGGCTATAGAGCTAGTTCAACTCTAGTGTAAAATTAAGCTTATAGAGCTAGTTCAACTCTAGTGTAAAATTATTTGTACTAGGCTATAGAGCTAGTTCAACTCTAGTGTAAAATTATTTGAACTAGCTTATAGAGCTAGTTCAACTCTAGTGTAAAATTATTTGTGTATAGAGCTAGTTCAACTCTAGTGTAAAATTATTTGTACTAGCTATAGAGCTAGTTCAACTCTAGTGTAAAATTATTTGAACTAGCTTATAGAGCTAGTTCAACTCTAGTGTAGCTAAATTATTTGAACTAGCTTATAGAGCTAGTTCAACTCTAGTGTAAAATTATTTGTACTAGCTTATAGAGCTAGTTCAACTCTAGTGTAAAATTATTTGTACTAGCTTATAGAGCTAGTTCAACTCTAGTGTAAAATTATTTGAACTAGCTTATAGAGCTAGTTCAACTCTAGTGTAAAATTATTTGAACTAGCTTATAGAGCTAGTTCAACTCTAGTGTAAAATTATTTGTACTAGGCTATAGAGCTAGTTCAACTCTAGTGTAAAATTATTTGAACTAGCTTATAGAGCTAGTTCAACTCTAGTGTAAAATTATTTGTACTAGCTTATAGAGCTAGTTCAACTCTAGTGTAAAATTATTTGTACTAGCTTATAGAGCTAGTTCAACTCTAGTGTAAAATTATTTGTACTAGCTTATAGAGCTAGTTCAACTCTAGTGTAAAATTATTTGAACTAGCTTATAGAGCTAGTTCAACTCTAGTGTAAAATTTTATTTGAGCTAAGTGTAATAGAGCTAGTTCAACTCTAGTGTAAAATTATTTGTACTCTTATAGAGCTAGTTCAACTCTAGTGTAAAATTATTTGTACTAGCTTATAGAGCTAGTTCAACTCTAGTGTAAAATTATTTGAACTAGTTCAACTTATAGAGCTAGTTCAACTCTAGTGTAAAATTATTTGAACTAGCTTATAGAGCTAGTTCAACTCTAGTGTAAAATTATTTGTACTAGCTTATAGAGCTAGTTCAACTCTAGTGTAAAATTATTTGTACTAGCTTATAGAGCTAGTTCAACTCTAGTGTAAAATTATTTGTACTAGGCTTATAGAGCTAGTTCAACTCTAGTGTAAAATTATTTGAACTAGCTTATAGAGCTAGTTCAACTCTAGTGTAAAATTATTTGTACTAGGCTTATAGAGCTAGTTCAACTCTAGTGTAAAATTATTTGAACTAGCTTATAGAGCTAGTTCAACTCTAGTGTAAAATTATTTGAACTAGCTTATAGAGCTAGTTCAACTCTAGTGTAAAATTATTTGTACTAGCTTATAGAGCTAGTTCAACTCTAGTGTAAAATTATTTGTACTAGCTTATAGAGCTAGTTCAACTCTAGTGTAAAATTATTTGTACTAGCTATAGAGCTAGTTCAACTCTAGTGTAAAATTATTTGAACTAGCTTATAGTTCAACTCTAGTTCAACTCTAGAGCTAGTCAACTTAGTGTAAAATTATTTGTACTAGGCTATAGAGCTAGTTCAACTCTAGTGTAAAATTATTTGAACTAGCTTATAGAGCTAGTTCAACTCTAGTGTAAAATTATTTGTACTAGCTTATAGAGCTAGTTCAACTCTAGTGTAAAATTATTTGAACTAGCTTATAGAGCTAGTTCAACTCTAGTGTAAAATTATTTGAACTAGCTTATAGAGCTAGTTCAACTCTAGTGTAAAATTATTTGTACTAGCTTATAGAGCTAGTTCAACTCTAGTGTAAAATTATTTGTACTAGCTATAGAGCTAGTTCAACTCTAGTGTAAAATTATTTGAACTAGCTTATAGAGCTAGTTCAACTCTAGTGTAAAATTATTTGTACTAGGCTATAGAGCTAGTTCAACTCTAGTGTAAAATTATTTGAACTAGCTTATAGAGCTAGTTCAACTCTAGTGTAAAATTATTTGAACTAGCTTATAGAGCTAGTTCAACTCTAGTGTAAAATTATTTGTACTAGCTTATAGAGCTAGTTCAACTCTAGTGTAAAATTATTTGTACTAGCTATAGAGCTAGTTCAACTCTAGTGTAAAATTATTTGAACTAGCTTATAGAGCTAGTTCAACTCTAGTGTAAAATTATTTGTACTAGGCTATAGAGCTAGTTCAACTCTAGTGTAAAATTATTTGAACTAGCTTATAGAGCTAGTTCAACTCTAGTGTAAAATTATTTGAACTAGCTTATAGAGCTAGTTCAACTCTAGTGTAAAATTATTTGAACTAGCTTATAGAGCTAGTTCAACTCTAGTGTAAAATTATTTGAACTAGCTTATAGAGCTAGTTCAACTCTAGTGTAAAATTATTTGAACTAGCTTATAGAGCTAGTTCAACTCTAGTGTAAAATTATTTGTACTAGGCTATAGAGCTAGTTCAACTCTAGTGTAAAATTATTTGTACTAGCTTATAGAGCTAGTTCAACTCTAGTGTAAAATTATTTGAACTAGCTTATAGAGCTAGTTCAACTCTAGTGTAAAATTATTTGTACTAGCTATAGAGCTAGTTCAACTCTAGTGTAAAATTATTTGAACTAGCTTATAGAGCTAGTTCAACTCTAGTGTAAAATTATTTGCTAGTTCAACTAGCTATAGAGCTAGTTCAACTCTAGTGTAAAATTATTTGAACTAGCTTATAGAGCTAGTTCAACTCTAGTGTAAAATTATTTGAACTAGCTTATAGAGCTAGTTATAGAGCTAGTTCAACTCTAGTGTAAAATTATTTGTACTAGCTTATAGAGCTAGTTCAACTCTAGTGTAAAATTATTTGTACTAGCTTATAGAGCTAGTTCAACTCTAGTGTAAAATTATTTGTACTAGGCTATAGAGCTAGTTCAACTCTAGTGTAAAATTATTTGAACTAGCTTATAGAGCTAGTTCAACTCTAGTGTAAAATTATTTGTACTAGGCTATAGAGCTAGTTCAACTCTAGTGTAAAATTATTTAGCTTATAGAGCTAGTTCAACTCTAGTGTAAAATTATTTGTACTAGGCTATAGAGCTAGTTCAACTCTAGTGTAAAATTATTTGAACTAGCTTATAGAGCTAGTTCAACTCTAGTGTAAAATTATTTGAACTAGCTTATAGAGCTAGTTCAACTCTAGTGTAAAATTATTTGTACTAGCTATAGAGCTAGTTCAACTCTAGTGTAAAATTATTTGAACTAGCTTATAGAGCTAGTTCAACTCTAGTGTAAAATTATTTGAACTAGCTTATAGAGCTAGTTCAACTCTAGTGTAAAATTATTTGAACTAGCTATAGAGCTAGTTCAACTCTAGTAAAATTATTTAGCTTATAGAGCTAGTTCAACTCTAGTGTAAAATTATTTGTACTAGGCTATAGAGCTAGTTCAACTCTAGTGTAAAATTATTTGAACTAGCTTATAGAGCTAGTTCAACTCTAGTGTAAAATTATTTGTACTAGGCTATAGAGCTAGTTCAACTCTAGTGTAAAATTATTTGAACTAGCTTATAGAGCTAGTTCAACTCTAGTGTAAAATTATTTGTACTAGGCTATAGAGCTAGTTCAACTCTAGTGTAAAATTATTTGAACTAGCTTATAGAGCTAGTTCAACTCTAGTGTAAAATTATTTGTACTAGGCTATAGAGCTAGTTCAACTCTAGTGTAAAATTATTTGAACTAGCTTATAGAGCTAGTTCAACTCTAGTGTAAAATTATTTGTACTAAGTTTATAGAGCTAGTTCAACTCTAGTGTAAAATTATTTGAACTAGCTTATAGAGCTAGTTCAACTCTAGTGTAAAATTATTTGAACTAGCTTATAGAGCTAGTTCAACTCTAGTGTAAAATTATTTGTACTAAGCTTATAGAGCTAGTTCAACTCTAGTGTAAAATTATTTGTACTAGGCTATAGAGCTAGTTCAACTCTAGTGTAAAATTATTTGAACTAGCTTATAGAGCTAGTTCAACTCTAGTGTAAAATTATTTGTACTAGGCTATAGAGCTAGTTCAACTCTAGTGTAAAATTATTTGAACTAGCTTATAGAGCTAGTTCAACTCTAGTGTAAAATTATTTGAACTAGCTTATAGAGCTAGTTCAACTCTAGCTTATAGAGCTAAACTCTAGTGTAAATTATTTGTAAGCTTATAGAGCTAGTTCAACTCTAGTGTAAAATTATTTGTACTAGGCTATAGAGCTAGTTCAACTCTAGTGTAAAATTATTTGAACTAGCTTATAGAGCTAGTTCAACTCTAGTGTAAAATTATTTGTACTAGGCTATAGAGCTAGTTCAACTCTAGTGTAAAATTATTTGAACTAGCTTATAGAGCTAGTTCAACTCTAGTGTAAAATTATTTGTACTAGGTTATAGAGCTAGTTCAACTCTAGTGTAAAATTATTTGTACTAGCTTATAGAGCTAGTTCAACTCTAGTGTAAAATTATTTGTACTAGGCTATAGAGCTAGTTCAACTCTAGTGTAAAATTATTTGTACTAGCTTATAGAGCTAGTTCAACTCTAGTGTAAAATTATTTGAACTAGCTATAGAGCTAGTTCAACTCTAGTGTAAAATTATTTGTACTAGGCTATAGAGCTAGTTCAACTCTAGTGTAAAATTATTTGAACTAGCTTATAGAGCTAGTTCAACTCTAGTGTAAAATTATTTTACTAGCTTATATAGCTTATAGAGCTAGTTCAACTCTAGTGTAAAATTATTTGTACTAGGCTATAGAGCTAGTTCAACTCTAGTGTAAAATTATTTGAACTAGCTTATAGAGCTAGTTCAACTCTAGTGTAAAATTATTTGTACTAGGCTATAGAGCTAGTTCAACTCTAGCGTAAAATTTTTTGTACAAGCTTATAGAGCTAGTTCAACTCTACTGTAAAATTATTTGTACTAGGCTATAGAGCTAGTTCAACTCTAGTGTAAAAATATTTGAACTAGCTTATAGAGCTAGTTCAACTCTAGTGTAAAATTATTTGAACAAGCTTATAGAGCTAGTTCAACTCTAGTGTAAAATTATTTGTACTAGCTATAGAGCTAGTTCAACTCTAGTGTAAAATTATTTGAACTAGCTTATAGAGCTAGTTCAACTCTAGTGTAAAATTATTTGTACTAGGCTATAGAGCTAGTTCAACTCTAGTGTAAAATTATTTGAACTAGCTTATAGAGCTAGTTCAACTCTAGTGTAAAATTATTTGTACAAGGCTATAGAGCTAGTTCAACTCTAGTGTAAAATTATTTGCACTAGCTTATAGAGCTAGTTCAAATCTAGTGTAAAATTATTTGTACTAGGCTATAGAGCTAGTTCAACTCTAGTGTAAAATTATTTGACCTAGCTTATAGAGCTAGTTCAACTCTAGTGTAAAATTATTTGTACAAGTTTATAGAGCTAGTTCAACTCTAGTGTAAAATTATTTGAACTAACTTATAGAGCTAGTTCAACTCTAGTGTAAAATTATTTGAACTAGCTTATAGAGCTAGTTCAACTCTAGTGTAAATTTTTTGTATAAGCTTATAGAGCTAGTTCAACTCTAGTGTAAAATTATTTGTACTAGGCTATAGAGCTAGTTCAACTCTAGTGTAAAATTATTTGAACTAGCTTATAGAGCTAGTTCAACTCTAGTGTAAAATTATTTGTACTAGGCTATAGAGCTAGTTCAACTCTAGTGTAAAATTATTTGAACTAGCTTATAGAGCTAGTTCAACTCTAGTGTAAAATTATTTGAACTAGCTTATAGAGCTAGTTCAACTCTAGTGTAAATTTTTTGTATAAGCTTATAGAGCTAGTTCAACTCTAGTGTAAAATTATTTGTACTAGGCTATAGAGCTAGTTCAACTCTAGTGTAAAATTATTTGAACTAGCTTATAGAGCTAGTTCAACTCTAGTGTAAAATTATTAGTACTAGGCTATAGAGCTAGTTCAACTGTAGTGTAAAATTATTTGAACTAGCTTATAGAGCTAGTTCAACTCTAGTGTAAAATTATTTGTACTAGGTTATAGAGCTAGTTCAACTCTAGTGTAAAATTATTTGTACAAGCTTATAGAGCTAGTTCAACCATAGTGTAAAATTATTTGTACTAGGCTATAGAGCTAGTACAACTCTAGGGTAAAATTATTTGTACAAGCTTATAGAGCTAGTTCAACTCTAGTGTAGAATTATTTGAACTAGGCTATAGAGCTAGTTTAACTCTAGTGTAAAATTATTTGTACTAGGCTATAGAGCTAGTTCAACTCTAGTGTAAAATTATTTGAACTAGCTTATAGAGCTAGTTCAACTCTAGTGTAAAATTATTTGTACTAGCTATAGAGCTAGTTCAACTCTAGTGTAAAATTATTTGAACTAGCTTATAGAGCTAGTTCAACTCTAGTGTAAAATTATTTGAACTAGCTTATAGAGCTAGTTCAACTCTAGTCTACATTTTTTTGTATAAGCTTATAGAGCTAGTTCAACTCTAGTGTAAAATTATTTGTACTAGGCTATAGAGCTAGTTCAACTCTAGTGTAAAATTATTTGAACTAGCTTATAGAGCTAGTTCAACTCTAGTGTAAAATTATTAGTACTAGGCTATAGAGCTAGTTCAACTGTAGTGTAAAATTATTTGAACTAGCTTATAGAGCTAGTTCAACTCTAGTGTAAAATTATTTGTACTAGGTTATAGAGCTAGTTCAACTCTAGTGTAAAATTATTTGTACAAGCTTATAGAGCTAGTTCAACTCTAGTGTAAAATTATTTGTACTAGGCTATAGAGCAAGTTCAACTCTAGGGTAAAATTGTTTTAAGTAGCTAATAGAGCTAGTTCAACTCTAGTGTAAGAGCTAGTACGACTCTAGTGTAAAATTATTTGTACTAGGCTATAGAGCTAGTTCAACTCTAGTGTAAAATTATTTGAACTAGCTTATAGAGCTAGTTCAACTCTAGTGTAAAAAAAATTGAACTAGCTTATAGAGCTAGTTCAACTCTTGTATAAATTTATTTGAACTAGCTTATAGAGCTAGTTCAACTCTAGCGTAAATTTTTTTGTACAAGTTATAGAGCTAGTTCACCTCTACTGTAAAATTATTTGTACTAGGCTATAGAGCTAGTTCAACTCTAGTGTAAAAATATTTGAACTAGCTTATAGAGCTAGTTAAAGTCTAGTGTAAAATTATTTGAACAAGCTTGTAGAGCTAGTTCAACTCTATTATAAAATTATTTGTACTACGCTATAGAGCTAGTTCAACTCTAGTGTGAAATTATTTGAACTAGCTTATAGATCTAGTTCAACTATAGTGTAAAATTATTTGTACTAGGCTATAGAGCTAGTTCAACTCTAGTATAAAATTATTTGAACTAGCTTATAGATCTAGTTCAACTCAAGTGTAAAATTATTTGTACAAGGCTATAGACCTAGTTCAACACTAGTGTAAAATTATTTGCACTAGCTTATATAGCTAGTTCAAATCTTGTGTAAAATTATTTGTACTAGGCTATAGAGCTAGTTCAACTCTAGTGTAAAATTATTTGACCTAGCTTATAGAGCTAGTTAAAGTCTAGTGTAAAATTATTTGTACAAGTTTATAGAGCTAGTACAACTCTAGTGTAAAATTATTTGAACTAACTTATAGAGCTAGTTCAACTCTAGTGTAAAATTATTTGAACTAGCTTATAGAGCTAGTTCAACTCTAGTCTACATTTTTTTGTATAAGCTTATAAAGCTAGTTCAACTCTAGTCTAAAATTATTTGTACTAGGCTGTAGAGCTAGTTCAACTCTAGTATAAAATTATTTGAACTAGCTTATAGAGCTAGTTCAACTCTAGTGTAAAATTATTAGTACTAGGCTATAGAGCTAGTTCAACTGTAGTGTAAAATTATTTGAACTAGCTTATAGAGCTAGTTCAACTCTAGTGTAAAATTATTGGAACTAGCTTATAGAGCTAGTTCAACTCTAGTCTACATTTTTTTGTATAAGCTTATAGAGCTAGTTCAACTCTAGTGTAAAATTATTTGTACTCGGCTATAGAGCTAGTTCAACTCTAGTGTAAAATTATTAGAACTAGCTTATAGAGCTAGTTCAACTCTAGTGTAAAATTATTAGTACTAGGCTATAGAGCTAGTTCAACTGTAGTGTAAAATTATTTGAACTAGCTTATAGAGCTAGTTCAACTCTAGTGTAAAATTATTTGTACTAGGTTATAGAGCTAGTTCAACTCTAGTGTAAAATTATTTGTACAAGCTTATAGAGCTAGTTCAACTATAGTGTAAAATTATTTGTACTAGGCTATAGAGCTAGTACAACTCTAGGGTAAAATTAGTTTAAGTAGCTAATAGAGCTAGTTCAACTCTAGTGTAAGAGCTAGTACGACTCTAGTGTAAAATTATTTGTACTAGGCTATAGAGCTAGTTCAACTCTAGTGTAAAATTATTTGAACTAGCTTATAGAGCTAGTTCAACTGTAGTGTAAAATTATTTAAACTTGCTTATAGAGCTAGTTCAACTCTAGTGTAAAAAAATTGTACAAGCTTATAGAGCTAGTTCAACTCAAGTGTAAAATTATTTGTACTAGGCTATAGAGCTAGTTCAACTCTAGTGTAAAATTATTTGAACTAGCTTATAGAGCTAGTTAAAGTCTAGTGTAAAATTATTTGTACTAGACTACAGAGCGAGTTCAACTCTAGTGTAAAATTATTTGTACAAGCTTATAGAGCTAGTTTGTCGGTGTACTAGAGTAGGGGTACCCTAGTATCCCGAACTCGTGCACGGGCAGTTGCAGCACCCCGCGGCAGGGCTGGCCTGGTGACCGTCAAGATCTTCCGCGGCTCCTTTGGAGCCATTCAAGAACAAAGTAATCAAGACCCCGGCAAGAGGAGCTTGCCGGGAAGACCACTCAAGGCACGAAGGAAACAAGGCCCCGGCAAGAGGAGCTTGCCGGGAAGGCTTGGTGAGCGCCGAGCTCCCAAGCGCGACAAGGATTCAGCCGCGGCAAGGTGCTTGCCGTGGCAGGCAACCTCTCTTCATCTCCGCTCCAGCTCATCCGCCAACGTGTCGCCACGGGGCCATTCCGGGCACGCGTGTCAAAGGGCTGTGCCGCCAGCGGGGAGCAGCGATAAGCGGCGCTGACAAGCTACCATCGTGGCGGACGGAGGCGCACTTGACGGTCCCTGTTGCACTATTCAGGCGACTGAGATGGGCATTTATTACTCTTGTCCCTTGCCATCAGAGTTAGGTATAGATCACTGTACACTGTACAAAGCGGTGTACCAACCTATGTTTTTACTATTCTACCCTTATCTACTTGCCACCTGTGGTGACCCCTTGTGCCTATAAAAGGAGGCCCAAGTGCAACGTAGAGAGGGTTCGATTCAGCTCCGGTTCAGTTCATCCTACTCACTGGAGACCTCACTTAGGCTAGGTTTTGTAGCTTCCATTGCTCCCTAGCAAGAACACAATATAATCCACCAAGCAGCAGTAGGAGTGTTATCTCTCCGGAGAGCTCCGAAGCTGGGTAAATCTGCTCGTGTGCATCGCTTCGATCCGCTCTTTGTGCATCCTCCGCCCCCCTCCGAACCACAAGGGACCAAGGTCCCATAGGTGTTCGTGGGACACGACCAGCTTCCCCGACATCTTTGGCGCGCCAGGTAGGGGGCGTCGAGGTTGTGTGAACCCGATCCAGCGTTCACACGAGCAACAATCTTCATCATCATCTCAGCATGCCACCGAAGAAGAAGACTTCGGCGGCAGCAGGACCGTCCGCGTCCAACCCACCACCACCGAAGCAGACGAGTGGTGGGGAAGACACTGGCGGAGGAACCGGCGCCGACGAGAGAGCCCACGACGCTGCCGGGTCCAAGGACAAGGCGGCGCAAGCTTCGGCGTCCGAATCCGCACCGCGTCCTTCTCAAGAAGCGCGGGAACGACAGCGTCACGGTGCCCGCAGCACCATACGTTCGATCGATCAAGGCCAAGCTGGAGGATCCCGAGGCCCTCGAGACCCGCATGCACTCCAGCATGCCGTTATGAGCGGGGTACGGTCACTGGGGCGGAACGCTGCTCCTCCTAACTTGGCTAGGAGTCCGAGCACATCCCGTTCTTCGCTCCGTACGCCGTTGCCACCCACTACTCCAGCGGAAGCCTTGGCAAGAGCCCAACTTCTTTTAGACTATCCTCCAACGGCCGACAAGGTCGACGAGTGGAGGGCCACCATCCAGAGCCTCATCGGCTTTGCCAACGGCGACGTCCCGCGGCAACCAAGCACCTCGCAGCCGCGGCAAGGCAACAAGGCACGAGCCGGTGGTGACGAGACTTGCGGGGGTGCAGCCACCGTGCACTCCCCTTCCCGAAGGCCAAGATCGCCGACTCGCCGGATCCACCTCGACAGCGACTCCACAGCGTCATCGGATCCGCGAGCTCGTCGCGACCAGCGCCAAGTTCTTTGAGAACGGCAAGAGGAAGACGCTCGAACCCGCATCGAGCGCCGAAGAGAAGCGCGGCGTCAATCTGACCAACGCGCAGGGCCCGCTGTTGACATGCATGCGCCAGGGGAACCGGGTGACTTGCCGTACGCGGTAGGTTGCCCTGCGTTCACCCGTGAGCTGCGGCAAGTCCAGTGGCCCGATAAGAAAAACTTCAAGCCAGATGTGCCAGAAAAGTATGATGGCAGGACGCACCCATCGGAGTTCCTCAGCATCTACACCATCGCGGTGCAGGCTGCGGGGGGACGAGACGACAAGATCCTCGCCAACTACTTCCCTCTGGTGCTCAAGCCAAACGTCAGGTCTTGGCTCATGCACTTGCCGGACAGCTCTATTTCTTCTTGGGCGGATTTGTGCCACCAGTTTGTCGGCGCCTTCACAGGCGGCCACAAGCCTCATGGCCAAGAGAGTGACCTTCACCTGCTCGCCCAGAAGGAAGGAGAGTCCCTGCGCAAATTCATCCAGAGATTCAGCCGTGTGCATTACAACATCCCAGATGTCCACCCTGCCGCGGTGATCAGTGCATTTCATCAGAATGTGCGAAACCGCAGGATGAGGGAGGAGATGGCGATGTGCAAAGTAAAAGACGTCAGCGAGCTCTACGCCCTGGCCGACAAGTGTGCACGTGCTGAAGAAGGAAGAAGACTCCCAGGAGAGAATGTGGGAGCAGAGTCTGACAGTGAGGAGACCGCCCCGGCAAGGAAGAGCCGACGGCGGAACAACAAAAGGAAGAAAAGCCAAGAAGTACTAGTTGTCGAGCAGTCCGGCAAGGATGGTGCCGGCAACAAAGCCAAGGCTGGTGGCTCCGGCAAGGAGGTTGCCGCTGACACCGACCGCCAAGCTGTGGCGGCCGCCGATAAGCCTGACAGCTCCAACAAACAATACTGTAAGATCCACCGCACCAAGGGCCACGATCTCCAGAGCTGCAAGAAAGTCGAGCAGCTTGTTGAGCTACAGAGGGCTGAATACGAGCGGCGAGACAAGGAGAAGGCCCAGGAAGGTGCTGGTGCAGCTAGTAAGAAGAGACCCGGTCGGGGAGGACGCCGCAGCAAGGCCAAGCAGCGGCAAGGAGACAGACCTCCCCGCGGCCGCGACAAGGAAGAAGACGAAGATGAAGATGATGAAGACATGGAAGACGACGAAGCTGATGAGCAGGAGTTCCAGAAGGCAACAGAGGTTCTCTGCGTTGACGGTGGTGCTTCTCTGCACACCTCGCACCGCCAACTCAAGCAATGGATGCGTGAGGTTAATGCAGCAGAGCCATCCATAGAGTCGCGCAAACCTCTGAAGTGGTCTAGCACGCCCATCATCTTTGACATTGAGGATCACCCTGATCGCATCACTGCGGTCGGGTGTTTGCCGATGTTGGTATCACCAACTATCCGCAACCTCAAAGTCACAAAGATGTTGGTTGAATGCGGGGCCGGCCTGAATCTGATCTCCTCCGCGGTGCTCCAGAAGCTTCAGATCCCTGACAGTGAGCTCGAAGAAACTGGTACTTTCCAAGGAATCAAACCAGGAAGAAGCAAGCCGAAAGGGAAGATCACGCTGCCGGTGACATTTGGCAGTGAACTGAATTTTAGGACTGAGAGGGTCACATTTGACGTTGCCGATTTCCCATTGCCCTACAATGGAATACTTGGCCGTCCAGCACTCGCCAAGTTCATGGCAGCCTCTCACTACGCCTACAACCTGCTCAAGATGCCAGGCCGATAAGTGTCATTTCTGTCCATGGCGACAAGAAGGATGCGCTTATCTGTGCCGACAAGATTTACCGGGATGCAGCAGCCGCCACAGATAGCAAACCACTTGCCGCTGAAGCTCCCGGGGGGAAGAAGAAGACCACTTTGTCCGGCAAGAACTCTGATGCCCACTCCGGCAAGCGCACCTCTTCGGAGTGCTGCGCTACCGTCGAGGACGCACCATCGAGCTCCACCGGCAAGTGCAAGAAGAAGATGGCAGCTCCGCCGAAGACCAAGAAGGTGCCCGCCAAGGAGGACGGCACTGGTGGTACTTTCACCATCAGTGCCACACTTGACCCTAAATAGGAAGGCGAGCTCGTTGCTTTCCTGCGGGAGAATGTCGATGTGTTTGCATGGCAGCCATCTGACATCCCCGGCGTTCCTAGGAAAGTAATTGAGCACCACCTAGCTGTCTGTCCCCATGCGCGGCCCGTCAAGCAAAAAGTTAGGAAACAGGCAGTGGAGCGCCAAGAATTCATAGCAGAAGAGATCAAGAAGTTGGAAGCAGCAGGCCTTGTTAGAGGAGTGCTCCATCCCACGTGGTTGGCCAATCCGGTAGTTGTACGAAAGGCAAACGGGAAATGGAGACTCTGTATCGACTTTACAGATGTTAATAAAGCTTGTCCCAAAGACCCATTTCCCTTGCCGCGTATAGACCAGATTGTTGACTCCACAGCTGGATGTGATTTGCTTTCATTTCTTGACGCATATTCAGGATATCATCAGATCTTCATGGCGGAGGAAGATGAAGAGAAAACCGCATTCATTACCCCATGTGGCACATACTGTTTCATACGGATGCCTTTCGGTTTGAAGAATGCTGGTTCAACGTTTGCAAGAGTAGTCCACGAAGCCTTTGAACCACAAATACACAGAAATGTAGAAGCTTACATGGATGACATAGTGGTCAAGAGCAAGGACAAAGCAACTTTGGTTCAAGACTTAGATGAGACTTTTGCAAATCTGCGCAAGATCAACCTCAAGCTCAACCCCGAGAAGTGCGTATTTGGAGTTCCCTCCGGCAAGCTTCTCGGGTTCTTCGTGTCTCAGAGGGGAATTGAAGCCAATCCCGACAAGATCAAGGCCATTGAGCAGATTGAAGCACCAAAGCGCGTCAAGGATGTCAGAAGGCTTGCGGTTGCGTGGCTGCTCTCAAGAGGTTTATCTCTAAGTCAGTTGAGCGCCTCGCCATTTTCAAAATTTTGAAAAGGCAGGTCCAATGAAATGGACTCGAAGCGGAGGCTGCGCTGCAGGACTTAAAGAGGTACCTGTCCTCCACTCCAATACTTGTCGCACCTAGGCCACAAGAGAAGTTGCTGCTGTACATAGCAGCAACCAATCAAGTGGTTAGTGCTGCGTTAGTAGCGGAGAGGGAGGCAGATGATGAGCCCGCAACCGAGGCAGACGCATCCAGCGACAAGCAGGGGGCTTCGCCGTCAAGCTCTGGTCCCGACAAGGACGGATCTGCGCAGGATTGCGACAAGATACAAAAAAGGATGGTGCAGCGCCCAGTCTACTTTGTCGGTTCCCTTTTACAGGGGGCTAGGTCAAGGTATTCCGGTCTGCAGAAGTTGCTTTTCGGCCTCCTCATGGCCTCGAGAAAGCTGCGCCATTACTTCCAAGCACATGAGATAACAGTTGTCACTCGCTTTCCGCTGAAAAGGATATTGCAAAATCCAGAAGCAACAGGCAGAATTGTCGAGTGGGCACTAGAGCTGTCAAGCTTTGGCCTCAAGTTTGAAAGCACGTCAACTATCCAAAGCAGAGCATTGGCAGAGTTTATAGCAGAATGGACGCCAACGCAAGATGAAGAAATACCAGAGACGAGCATCCCCGCCAGAGAAGCAAGTAAAGAGTGGCTGATGTACTTTGATGGTGCCTTCTCGCTGCAAGGCGCCGATGCCGGCGTGCTGCTTATCGCACCCACCGGAGAGCACCTCAAGTACATAGTCCAAATGCATTTTCCCAAGGAGCAAGCGACAAACAATACTGCAGAGTATGAAGGTTTGCTTGCCGGTCTTAGAATTGCAGTGGACCTTGGGATCAAGAAGCTTATCGTCAGGGGTGACTCGCAGCTTGTCGTCCGCCAAGTGAACAAAGATTACCAGAGTCCGTTGATGGAAGCATACGTTGATGAAGTGAGAAAGCTAGAAGAGCACTTTGAAGGCCTGCAAATGGAACACGTTCCAAGAGCTCAAAATGATATTGCTGATGGCCTCTCAAAATGTGCCGCACTTAAGTTACCTGTGGAACCAGGAATTTTTGTGCTCAAGCTGACTCAGCCAACTATAACGCCATCAACAGGACAGAGCAAGAAGAGAAAATTGGTTTCGGGCGACTACTTTCCGGCAGAGCTCCCTGGAGCCGCCGCCAAGAAGGTCCCTAAAATCAACGCAAATATCACTGAGGAGCAGTCTGCTCCGACAAACCCTATGGTTTGTTTCGTTGAAGCAGACGCTCCCGACAAGCTTTGCTCCGCCAAGCTTGCCGGGGATCATCAAGCTCCGGCGGAACCGCAGATTCTTGCCGTGGAAGCTGATGTTCCCGCAGTGGCAGATGTGCCTTTAGTCCTTGTTGTCGAGCCGCAAGCTCCAACATGGGCGCAGCAAATCGTTCATTTCCTTCAGACAGGAGAACTTCCCGAAGAGCAAGAAGAAGCGGAAAAAGTAGCCCGGCAGTCAAGTATGTATCAGTTTGTTGACAACATCCTATCTGTAAGAAGATTCAACGGAGTGAAATTGAAGTGTATTTGCGGGAAGATGGACAGAAGCTGTTGGCAGAGATACACGGAGGCATATGTGGCCACCACATTGGCGCAAGAGCCCTCGCCGGCAAAGCCTTCCGGCAAGGTTTCTTCGCCGAAGCCCTCCAGATGCAAATCGCACAAGTAACCAAGTGTGAAGCGTGCGGTTCCATTCAAAACAGATACACCAGCCAACTCAAGCTCTCCAGACGATCCCTTTATCCTGGCCATTTTGGTGCAGGGGCTCGACATCCTCGGCCCCTTCCCCGAAGCTGTCGGGGCTTTGAGTACTTGTGCGTCGCAATCGACAAGTTCACAAAGTGGCGGAAGTGGAAGCGATGAGGAAGGTGACAACACGATCAGCAGATCAAGTTCTTCAGGTCAATTGTTTGCCGTTTTGGGATACCTAACCGGATCATCACCGACAACGGCACCCAATTCACGAGTCGCACCTTCATGCAGTACGTCCAAGATCTTGGCGCCAAGGTCTGTTTTGCTTCTGTTGCTCACCCGAGAAGCAACGGTCAAGCAGAGAGGGCAAACGCTGAAGTGCTGCGAGGACTCAAGACCAGAACTTTTGACAGGCTGCACAGGTGCGGAAGAAACTGGATTGAGGAGCTGCCGGTGGTTCTTTGGTCGATCAGGACGACACCAAATCGAGCCACCAGCCAGACACCTTTTGCTCTAGTCTATGGAGCAGAAGCAGTTCTCCCCACGGAACTCGTATAAGGGTCACCTCGAGTACTCGCTTATGATGAGCTTGAACAAGAGCAGCTGCGACAAGATGACGCGCTGCTCCTCGAGGAAGATCGTCTTGAGCTCTTTGACGAGCTGCTCGTTACCAGCAAGCTTTGCGCCGCTACCATAGCCGCAAAGTTAATGCCAGAAGCTTCGAGGAAGGCGACCTTGTTCTTCGGCGCGTTCAATCCGCCAAGAATTCCAACAAGTTGACACCGAAGTGGGAAGGCCCCTATCGGGTGAAACGAGTCACTAGGCCCGGCGCTGTCCGCCTTGAGACCGAAGATGGCGTTCCGGTGAGCAACTCCTGGAATATAGAGCATCTTCCTAAGTTTTACCCATAGGGCGCGGTTGCCGGGACCCGTTCCGACAACCACCCTTTTGTACAAGTCTTGCCGCTGTTGCATGTAATCCTTTGTACAAAGCCGGGCGCAGACCCCGTGCATCAGTAAAGCCTATGTGTTGCGCACAATTTGTCAATACTTTCATCATTATTATACATGTATTATCTGACATTTTGTGCAGCATCCACACCCGGTAAGCGATAACGAGCCACTAGGCTCCATAACTTTATTTTCTCTTCTTTCTTCTCAAACAAGAGGAAGGTTCATCCACCCACAAGTTAACGGGGGGGGAGGAGAAGATAATGGTGTGGGCCACCAAGCGTCGCTCGAGGAACTATCGCCTTGCCGGGAAGTGAACGACAGAAAAGCTAAGTTACTAAGTTTAAGCAATCAGTTTTTAAAATTTTCAAGTTATCTTCCTCGAACGATAGTACTTTGTGTGGAAAACCTCTGCGCGGAGGAACCAACTCGTAGCTAGTCGCACCCTTACTTTGTTTCGAGTCCGCTCAACAACTTAAGCGCGCTGCAACTAGTTGCGACAAGGTTGCTTGTCGGAGGCGGCATCGCCAAGAGCTCTTGACGTTCGCACTCAGCGCTTCATGCAAAGGTGCCCGCGCCGACAAGTTCCCTAAAAGCGTAGGGCACAAACATACAAGGGAAGGAATCAAGTAAAGGAAATAACATTGCAATTGATACCTAAGATAGAGTATATTACAGAAATAACTTGCCGCAGATCTAATAGATTTTTCGCCTAAACATGATCTACAGCGACAAGAGAAAGATAAGCTTGGCGGCCTAGTCCACGCGGTCGCCATCAAGCCTCTTGACTCCGCTCACCCTGTCCACAATGGGTGCGACAAGGGCCTTGAGCGCTTCAACGTCAGCAGATGGAGGCAGGGACTTGAGGACTTTGGTGAAGTCGACGCCTGGGTTGCGGAAGGCCACTTTCATCAGCACCTTCTGGAGAGCCCCGGCGCAGACTTGGCGCGACTCCTCCGCCAGTTGCTTTGGGATCTCCTCCCGGAGCCGCTGGAGACCCGCCAACACGCCCTTGAAAAACAGGCTGAGCTTGACGCTGGGTTGGAGGTTCTCGTCGGTGGAGTACCCAAGATCCACCATCCCCAGCTCCATCAGCTCATTATGGATGGCGGCGGCAGTGTCCACGAGACCTTCTGTCCAGTGCATTATGCTATCCCTGAGATTATTCTGGGCGGTCACAACATTCGACAGCAGTTCCTCGTTGGCCTTGATCTTCTCCAGCAGGCCCATTTCCCGCTCCTTGGCGCCGTTCAGCGTCTCCGTCAGGGTGGTCAGTTTCTGCTCCAGATCCGCCTTGGAGTCCTTGGCGGCGTCGAGCTCCTTGATCTTTTCGGCGAAACGACCCTGCAGCTCGCCAAGAGTGTAGGCGTCCTTCTCGCGCTCCCGCTTCAGCCCGGTGACCTCTTCGGCGCTCTTCTGGAGGGTGGCCTCCAGTTGGGCCACCCTCGTTTCCAATTCCTTCTTGGCGGCCTCGGCAGCTGCGGCGGCATCCTTTGCCTCCTGGAGTGGCCCGCCAATTGATTGCTCGCGCGCGGCGAGATCTTCCTCATAGCTGTCGAGGTTGATTTTCCGCTGCGCCAACTCACCCTCTTGCGCGGAGAGCTTCTCGCCGGCAAGCCTTTGCTGCTCCTCGACCTCGGCCTTCTCCAAGATGAAAGCCGTGCGCTCCTCAGCAAGCTGCTCCCGCGCCTCTGCTATATCCCGGAGAGTTTCCTTGTTGGCGCGCCGGAGCTCCTCTGCGCGCTTCTCCATGTCTGCTCCCGCCCTCGCGACAAGAGCTTCCCGCGACTCCAGTTTGGCTTGTCGGGCGCGGTAGAGCGACAGCAACCTCTTCAGCAACTGCTCCTCCTAAGGCTCGCCACTGCTGCTGCTTGGCGCATCAACCAACGACAAACCAGCAGAGGTGAGCAGCTCCACGTCGAAGGTCTCCCCTTCGACCGGTGCCCTGGAGCCCGACGCCCACGGAAGCTTGATGAAGACACCTTCGCCGGCCTTAAGATAGGCGCCGGGCTGGGGCTCTTCGGAGTCTGGCGCGGCATCGGTGGCGGGGGGATCGGCGGTCGGTGTAGCGCCTGGCGCTCCTGCGGCCCCAGGGCCGTCAGTTCGATCGCTGGACCCCTCCCCGGCCTCTGCGCCAGCAGCCTTGGCGGCTTCCTCGCTGGCGGACCCATCGACTCCGGCCTCCTCCTCCATGTTGGCGGCGTCGTCATTATTGCCGTGAGCGTCCACCTCGCCGGCAGCCTCAGTCTCCATCGGCTCTCCGGCAGATGGATCTGACGATCGGAGAAAGAAAGAACAAGTCAAGCGAATGTTCGAAAAGGAAGAACAGAAGAAAAGAACCCAAGGGAAATTCTCAAGCAAGAAGATTACCTGCAGTAGGATCTGTTGCCGCGGTCTCCATCACCGGAGGGTTGTCGGCGCTGCCCCTTGCCGGAGAAGATCCCCTTGTCGGAGAGGCCTCCCTTGCCGGAGAGCGCTCCCTTGGCGGAGATTTCTCCCTTGGTGGCGTAGTTGAAGAAAGCAGAACTTCGTGGGTGACCTCCCGGGCCTCCTGATGAGGCTGAACTTCGGGAGCAACTTCCGGGACCTCCTGACGAGGCTGCTCTGCTCCTACATAATTCAACAAGCCAGGAATCAGTAAAGAAGAAGTACCCAAGCACACCCAACCGTAAGAAATGGATCAAACACTTACGCTGGGGGCTGTGCTGGGGGCTGCTTTGTTGAAGGGTTGCCGGATCCGGCAAGGGAGTCCCAGACGTGCCTCCTGTCGCCACAGGGGAATCGTCTGAGACGACAACCACTGGGTCTTGGCCCTCTTCGACGCCCTCTGAGCTAGCGTCCTGAAGAAGGAGAAGGTTCAGAGTGAAGCAAGTCAGATACAAAATAAAGCAGTAAATTGAGGGATTACAAGTAGCAGCGACAAGATCTTACTCTTCCTCGTCTTCCTCGGAGCTGAGGGCGGAGAGATCAAATTCCAGTCCGGCGCGACGAATTGGAGGAGAAGATTCCCTCGGACGCTTGGCGGGTGCAGGGGCCGTGACTCCAGAAGACCCCGCTCCCGTCACCATGGCGGCATGAGGCGCTCCCGCGGCAACAGTGCTTGCCGCGGTGGAGCGCGTTGGGCGGCGAGGCGGCTGTTGGCTCGCGTTCCGCCCCGCCACTTCTCCAGTTTTGCGGAGGCATCTCCTTGGCGGGACCGCGGGCTCCTCCTGCGGCAAGCTACTTGACGGCGGAGGGGAGGCGCCCCCGGCAGGCTCGCTCGGCTCATTGTCGGGCTCGGCCTGCTCCTCCTCATCGGCAAACTCCTCTCGGTCGGCAAGGCTTGCCGCCTCGGCCGTCTCTGCCTCCTCGACAGTAAAACCAAACACGCCAGCGGCAGCAGCTTCTGCCGCCTCCTCCAACCTTGTGGCGATGCGCGCCATCTCCTGCTCGGTGGTGTCGCGAGTGAGCCGCTTCTGCTCGTCGGCACGGATCGGCACTTCTTCTAAGTCGTCGAAGAACTGCTGCATGACGTCGTCGGCGGGCTCCTGCCAAGTTGGAACGATTCCATGGGAATCGCACAACGGCATCATCGCGCGGATGCGGTCAAGGGACGAGTTGTTGCACAAGGGCACGACTCCCCTCGGCAACATGAACCACTCGGGGTGATCTGCATCAGGCTTGAACAGCTCCCGCAGCATGCCATCCAGCTCCAAGACGGTAAAGTTCCAATTCAGACCCGGGCGCAGCCTCATGATGTCCGCCGCGTTCTGGAACTCCCAAGTAGGCCTCCCCCTCTCCTGCAAGGGCGCAATGCGGCGGCGAAGGAAGTCCGCGCCAACTGCTCCTACGGTCAGCCCGGCATGTCTGAGACGCAAGATCCTAGTCACGGCAATCTTCAACTTGGCGTCCTCCGGCGCCAAGTTGCTCCAATCATTGCCGCGCACTATGGGAGTTTTGCGTAGGGCAGTGAAAGGCTGCGGGTCCTCCTCTAAGATCCAACACCAGTCAGCTCTCCACTCCTCCCACTTGCTGCGCAGCTCTCCGTCAAGATATGCTTCCTTCTTGCCGATCCTGGATATCCATGCAATTCCTCCGGCAAGCGGCTCTCCTCTCTCTACGCGGGGCATGAAGTAATGGCAGAAAAGTGCTACATTTGGGTGGACCCGGACAAAGTTCTCGTAGAGATGTGCGAAAACGGCCATGGTGAGGACGGCGTTGGGGGTGAAATCAAGGAGGCGGAGGCCATATGTATTCATGACATCACAAAAGAATTCGGAAAAGGGCGGGCAGAGCCCGCAGTGGAAGAAAAGTGTGAAAAAGGGGTACCCGAAGGAAACCTTATCGGAAGTGGCGGCGGAGATCACCCTCGTGCGCGGGTGCGCCCGCGTCGCCATCGACCAGAAAAGATAGTACAGCTCCCGCAGCTCCTTCTTGTCAAGCAAGGGATCGAAGAGGGCCCGCTCCTTCCGCAGCGCCGCGAGCCGCTGCGCCTCGGCCGATTTCACGCCTTTCCCCTTGTCGGCCTTCGGAGCCATGGGGGGAGGTGGTGGAGGAGATCGACGGCGTTGGTGGCGCCGGTGGCAATGGAGGGGGCGGAGCGTCGCTCTCTTTGGGCTCGAGCAGAAAGGGGGAAGCGGCGGTGGTTTCTGATGTGACAACAATGGCAAGTGGGCGCTCTGCCCCTGTACCTCCTGCTTATAAGGAGGGAGAGGGGGCGGGCGTTCCGATTTTCCCATTAAAGAAAGCCCCACGATCTCCCCCACGACGCCACGTCCGGTGCGTGCCGTTCTCGGGAGACGTGGTGGGTCCAGGGCGAGTAATGGCGTAATCCAGACCGCGCGTGCCCGTGCACTGTTTTGGGCCTGGCCCAACAGAGCTTGGCGCCGTGTGTGGCCAGGCCCGGGGGCTCCTGTCGGTGTACTAGAGTAGGGGTACCCTAGTATCCCGAACTCGTGCACGGGCAGTTGCAGCACCTCGCGGCAGGGCTGGCCTGGTGACCGTCAAGATCTTCCGCGGCTCCTTTGGAGCCATTCAAGAACAAAGTAATCAAGACCCCGGCAAGAGGAGCTTGCCGGGAAGACCACTCAAGGCACGAAGGAAACAAGGCCCCGGCAAGAGGAGCTTGCCGGGAAGGCTTGGTGAGCGCCGAGCTCCCAAGCGCGACAAGGATTCAGCCGCGGCAAGGTGCTTGCCGCGGCAGGCAACCTCTCTTCATCTCCGCTCTAGCTCATCCGCCAACGTGTCGCCACGGGGCCATTCCGGGCACGCGTGTCGAAGGGTTGTGCCGCCAGCGGGGAGCAGCGATAAGCGGCGCTGACAAGCTACCATCGTGGCGGACGGAGGCGCACTTGACGGTCCTGTTAATTTTCAGCGATCGAGACGGGCATTTATGACTCTTGTCCCTTGCCGTCAGAGTTAGGTATAGATCACTGTACACTGTACAAAGCGGTGTACCAACCTATGTTTTTACTATTCTACCCTTATCTACTTGCCACCTGTGGTGACCCCTTATGCCTATAAAAGGAGGCCCAAGTGCAACGTAGATAGGGTTCGATTCAGCTCCGGTTCAGTTCATCCTACTCACTGGAGACCTCATTTAGGCTAGGTTTTGTAGCTCCCATTGCTCCCTAGCAAGAACACAATATAATCCACCAAGCAGCAGTAGGAGTGTTATCTCTCCGGAGAGCTCCGAAGCTGGGTAAATCTGCTCGTGTGCATCGCTTCGATCCGCTCTTCGTGCATCCTCCGCCCCTCTCCGAACCACAAGGGACCAAGGTCCCTTAGGTGTTCGTGGGACACGACCAGCTTCCCCGACATAGTTCAACTCTAGTGTAAAATTATTTGTACTAGGTTATAGAGCTAGTTCAACTCTAGTGTAAAATTATTTGTACAAGCTTATAGAGCTAGTTCAACTCTAGTGTAAAATTATTTGTACTAGGCTATAGAGCAAGTAAAACTCTAGGGTAAAATTGTTTTAAGTAGCTAATAGAGCTAGTTCAACTCTAGTGTAAGAGCTAGTACGACTCTAGTGTAAAATTATTTGTACTAGGCTATAGAGCTAGTTCAACTCAAGTGTAAAATTATTTGTACTAGGCTATAGAGCTAGTTCAACTCTAGTGTAAAATTATTTGAACTAGCTTATAGAGCTAGTTAAAGTCTAGTGTAAAATTATTTGTACTAGACTACAGAGCGAGTTCAACTCTAGTGTAAAATTATTTGTACAAGCTTATAGAGCTAGTTCAACTCTAGTGTAAAATTATTTGTACTAGGTAATAGAGCTAGTTCAACTCTAGTGTAAAATTATTTGTACAAGCTTATAGAGCTAGTTCAACTCTAGTGTAAAATTATTTGTACTAGGCTATAGAGCAAGTACAACTCTAGGGTAAAATTGTTTTAAGTAGCTAATAGAGCTAGTTCAACTCTAGTGTAAGAGCTAGTACGACTCTAGTGTAAAATTATTTGTACTAGGCTATAGAGCTAGTTCAACTCTAGTGTAAAATTACTTGAACTAGCTTATAGAGCTAGTTCAACTCTAGTGTAAAAAAATTTGAACTAGCTTATAGAGCTAGTTCAACTCTTGTGTAAAATTATTTGAACTAGCTTATAGAGCTAGTTCAACTCTAGCGTAAAATTTTTTGTACAAGCTTATAGAGCTAGTTCACCTCTACTGTAAAATTATTTGTACTAGGCTATAGAGCTAGTTCAACTCTAGTGTAAAAATATTTGAACTAGCTTATAGAGCTAGTTAAAGTCTAGTGTAAAATTATTTGAACAAGCTTGTAGAGCTAGTTCAACTCTATAGTAAAATTATTTGTACTACGCTATAGAGCTAGTTCAACTCTAGTGTAAAATTATTTGAACTAGCTTATAGATCTAGTTCAACTATTGTCGGGGAAGCTGATCGTGTCCCACGAACACCTATGGGACCTAGTCCCTTGTGGTTCGGAGGGGGGGCGGAGAATGCACAAAGAGCGGATCGAGGCGATGCACACGAGCAGATTTACGCAGATTCGGAGCTCTCCGGAGAGATAATACTCCTACTGCTGCTTGGTTGATTCTATTGTGTTCTTGCTAGGGAGCAATGAGAGCTACAAAACCTAGCCTGAGTGAGTGTGGTCTCGTATGAGTCGAATGAACCGAACGAGCCGAACCCTTTCTACGTTGCACATGGGCCTCCTTTTATAGGCACAAGGGGTCACCACAGGTGGCAACCCAGACGAGGGCAAAAATGGGAAAACAGTAGTTGGTACACCAACTTGTACAAGGTACAAAGGTTTCTATACCTAACTCGACGGCAAGGACAAGAGTAATAATGCCCATCCCTCGTCGCCTAAAGAGTGCAACAGGACCGCTGGCGCGCCTCCGCTTGCCACGATGGTAGCTTGTCGCCGCTTATCGCTGCTCCCCGCTGGCTGCACAACCTTCGACACGCTGCGTTCAGGATAGCCCCATGGCGACACGCTGGCGGATGAGCTGGAGCGGAGATGAAGAGAGGTTGCCTGCCGCGGCAAGCACCTTTCCGCGGCTGAATCCTTGTCGCGGTCGGGAACTTCTCGATCACCAAGCCTTCCTGGCAAGCTCCTCTTGCCGTGGTCTTGTTTCTTCGTGCCTTGGGTGGCCTTCCCGCAAGCTCCTCTTGCCGGGCCTTGATTACTGTTTTGAATGGCTCCAAAGGAGCCATGAGGACCTTGGCGGTCACTAGGCCGGCCCTGCCGTGGGGTGCTGCAACTGCCCGTGTACGAGTTCGGGATACTAGGGTACCCCTACTCTAGTACACCGACAGGAGCCCCCGGGCCTGGGCCACACACGGCGCCAAGCTCTGTTGGGCCAGGCCCAAAACAGTGCACGGGCACGCGCGGCCTAGATTACGCCATTATTCGCCTCGGACCCACCACGTCCCCCACGAACGGCACGTTCCGGACGTGGCGTCGTGGGAGAGATCGTGGGGGCTTTCTTTAATGGGAAAATCGGAACGCCCGCCCCCTCTCCCTCCTTATAAGCAATAGGGAACAGGGGCAGAACGCCCACTTGCCATTGCTGTCACATCAAAAACCACCGCCGCTCCCCCTTTCTTCTTGAGTCCAAAGAGAGCAACGCTCCGCCCCCTCCATTGCCACCGGCGCCACCAACGTCGTCGACCTCCTCCACCACCTCCCCCCATGGCTCCAAAAGCCGACAAGGGGAAAGGCGTGAAATCGGCCGAGGCGCAGCGGCTCGCGACGCTGCGGAAAGAGCGGGCCCTCTTCGATCCCCTGCTTGACAAGAAGGAGCTGCGGGAGCTGTATTACCTTTTCTGGTCGACGGCGACGCGGGCGCACCCGCGCACGAGGGTGATCTCCGCCGCCACGTCCGAGAAGGTTTCCATCGGGTACCCCTTCTTCGCACTTTTCTTCCACTGCGGGCTCTGGCCGCCCTTTTCCGAATTCTTTTGCGACGTCATGAACACATATGGCCTCCGCCTCCTTGATTTCACCCCCAACGCTGTCCTCACCATGGCGGTTTTCGCACACCTCTGCGAGAACTTTGTCGGGGTCCACCCAAATGTAGCAGTTTTCCGCCACTACTTCATGCCCCGCGTAGAGAGAGGAGAGCCGCTTGCCGGAGGAATTGCATGGATCTCCAGGATCGGCAAGAAGGAAGCATATCTTGACGGAGAGCTGCGCAGCAAGTGGGAGGTGTGGAGAGCCGATTGGTGTTGGATTTTAGAGAAGGACTCGCAGCCTTTCACTGCCCTGCGCCAAACCCCCATAGTGCGCGGCAACGATTGGAGCAACTTGGCGCCGGAGGATGCCAAGTTGAAGATTGCCGTGACTAGGATCTAGCGCCTCAGGCACGCCGGGCTTACCGTAGGAGCAGTTGGCGCGGACTTCCTTCGCCGCTGCATTGCGCCCTTGCAGGAGAGGGGGAGGCCTGCTTGGGAGTTCCAAAACGCGGCGGACATCATGAGGCTGCACCCGGGTCTGAACTGGAACTTTACTGTCTTGGAGCTGGATGGCATGCTGCGGGAGCTGTTCAAGCCTGATGCAGATCACCCCGAGTGGTTCATGTTGCCGAGGGGAGTCGTGCCCTTGTGCAACAACTCGTCGCTTGACCGCATCCGCGCGATGATGCCGTTGTGCGATTCCCATGGAATCGTTCCAACTTGGCAGGAGCCCGCCGACGACATTGTGCAGCAGTTCTTCGACAACTTGGAAGAAGTGCCGATTCGCGCCGACGAGTAGAAGTGGCTCACCCGCGACACCACCGAGCTAGAGATGGCGCGCATCGCCACAAGGTTGGAGGAGGCGGCAGAAGCTGCTGCCGCTGGTGTCTTTGTATTCACCGTCGAGGAGGCAGAGGCAGCCGAGGCGGCAAGCCTTGCCGATCGAGAAGAGTTTGCCGGCGAGGAGGAGCAGGCCGAGCCCGACGCTGAGCCGAACGAGCCTGCCGGGGGCGCCTCCCCTCCGCCGTCAAGTAGCTTGCCGCGGGAAGAGCCCGCGGCCCCGCCAAGAAGACGCCTCCGCAAGACCAGAGAAGTGGCGGGGAGGCGGACGGGCGAACAGCCGCCTCGCCGCCCGACGCGCTCCACCGCGGCAAGCACTGTTGCCGCGGGAGCGCCTCATGCCGCTACATCAACGGGAGCGGGGCCTTCTGGAGCCACGGTCCCCGCATCCGCCAAGCGTCCGAGGGAGCCTACTCCTCCAGCTCGTCGCCTTTGGAGCGAATTTGACTTCTCCGCCTCAGCCCGAGGAAGAAGAGGAAGAGTAAGATCTTGTCGCTGCTACTTGTAATTCTTCAATTTACTGCTTTATCTTGTATCTGACTTGCTTCATTCTGAACTCTTTCCTTCTTCAGGACGCTGGCTCAGAGGGCGTCGAAGAGGGCCAAGACCCCGGTGGTTGTCGTCTCGGATGATTCCCCTGTGGCGACAGGAGGCACGTCTGAGACTCCCTTGCCGGATCCGGCAACCCTTCAACAGAGCAGCCCCCAGCACAGCCCCCAGCGTAAGTACTTGGTTTATTTCTTACGGTTAGGTGTGCTTGGGTGCTCCTTCATCACTGATATCTTGACTTGTTAAATTATGTAGGAGCAGAGCAGCCTCATCAGGAGGCCCCGGAGGTCACTCCCGAAGTTCTGCTTGCTTCAACTACGCCGCCAAGGGAGAACTCTCCGCCAAGGGAGCACTCTCCGGCAAGGGAGGCCTCTCCGACAAGGGGGGCTTCTCCGGCAAGGGGCAGCGCCGACGACCCTCCGGTGGTGGAGACCGCGGCAACAGATCCCATTACAGGTAATCTTCTTGACTGAAAATTTCCCTTGGGTTCCTTTTCTTCTATTCTTCTTTTCGAACATTTGCTTGACTGTTCTTTCTTTTTCTGATCTTCAGATCCATCTGCCGGCGAGCCGATGGAGACTGAGGTCGCCGGCGAGGAGGACGCTCGCGGCAACAATGACGACGCCGCCAACATGGAAGAGGAGGCCGGCGCCAATGGGTCCGCCGGCGAGGAGGCCGCCAAGGCTGCCGGCGCAGAGGTTGGGGAGGGGTCTGGTGATCGTACTGACGGCCCTGAGGCCGCAGGAGCGCCAGGCGCTGCACCGACCGCCGATCCCCCCGCCACCGATGCCGCACCAGACTCCGAAGAGCCCCAGCCCGGAGCCTATCTGAAGGCCGGCGAAGGTGTCTTCATCAAGCTCCCATGGGTGTCGAGCTCCAGGGCGCCGGTCGAGGGGGAGACCTTCGACGTGGAGCTGCTCGCCTCCGCTGGGCTGTCGCTGGTGAACGTGCCAAGCAGCAGAAGTGGCGAGCCTGAGGAGGAGCAGCTGCTGAAGAAGCTGCTGTCGCTCTACCGCGCCCGACAAGCTAAGCTGGAGTCGCGAGAAGCGCTTGTCGCGAGGGCGGGAGCTGACATGGAGAAACGCGCAGAAGAGCTCCGGCGCGCCAACAAAGAAACTCTCCGGGACATAGCAGAAGCGCGGGAGCACCTTGCTGAGGAGCGCACGGCCTTTATCCTGGAGAAGGCCGAGGTCGAGGAGCAGCAAAGGCTTGCCGGCGAGAAGCTCTCTGCGCAAGAAGGTGAGCTGGCGCAGCGGAAGATCAACCTCGACAGCTACGAGGAAGATCTTGCCGCGCGCGAGCAATCAATTGGCGGAGCACTCAAGGAGGCAAAGGACGCCGCCGCAGCTGCCGAGGCCGCCAAGAAGGAATTGGAGACGAGGGTGGCACAGCTGGAGGCCACCCTCCAGAAGAGAGAGGAGGAGGTCGCCGGGCTGAAACGCGAGCGCGAGAAGGACGCCTACACTCTCGGCGAGCTGCAGGGTCGTTTTCTGAGAAGATCAAAGAGCTTGACGCCGCCAAGGACTCCAAGGCGGATCTGGAGCTGAAACTGACCACCCTGACGGAGACGCTGGACGGCGCCAAGGAGCGGGAAACGGGCCTGCTGGAGAAGATCAAGGCCAACGAGGAGCTGTTGGCGAACGCCGCGATCGCCTGTGATACTCTCGAGATAGCATAATGCACTGGACTGAAGGTCTTGTGGACACTGCCGCCGCCATCCATAATGAGCTGATGGAGCTGGGATGGTGGATCTTGGGTACTCCACCGACGAGAATCTCCAACCCAGCGCCAAGCTCAGCCTGTTCTTCAAGGGCGTGCTGACGGGTCTCCAGCGGCTCCGGGAAGAGATCCCAAAGCAACTGGCCGACGAGTCGCGCCAAGTCTGCGTCGGGGCTCTCTAGAAGGTGCTGATGAAGGTGGCCTTCCGCAACCCACGCGTCAACTTCACCAACGTCCTCAAGTCCCTGCCTCCATCCGCTAACGTTGAAGCGCTCAAGGCCCTTGTCGCACCCATCGTGGATAGGGTGAGCGGAGTCAAGAGGCTCGATGGCGACCGTGTGGACTAGGCCGCCAAGTTTATCTTTTCCTTGTCGCTGCAGATCATGTTTTAGTAGAACAATTTATTAGATCTGCGACAAGTTATTTTGTAATATACTCTATCTTAAGCAACAATTGCAATGTTATTCCCTTTACTTGATTTCTTCCTTGTATGTTTGTGCCCTACGCTTTTAGGGAACTTGTCGGTGCAAGCACCTTTGCCGCGAGCGCTGAGTGCGGAATGTCAGCAGCCTGCTGGCGATGCTGCCTCCGACAAGCAACCTTGTCGCAACTAGTTGCAGCACTCTTAAGTTGTTGAGCGGACTCGAAACAAAGTAAGGGCGCAAGCTATCCGCGAGTTGGTTCCTCCGCGCACAGGTTTTCCATACAAAGTACTATCGTTCGAGGAAGATAACTTGAAAGTTTAAAAACTGTTTGCTTAAACTTAGCAACTTAGCTTTTCTGTCGTTTGCTTCCCGGCAAGGTGATACTTCCTCGAGCGACACTTGGTGGCCCACACCATTATCTTCTCCTTCGCCCCCGGTTAACTTGTGGGTGGATGAACCTTGCTCTCTTTTGAGAAGAAAGAAGAGAGAAAATAAAGTTATGGAGCCTAGTGGCTCGTTATCGCTTACCGGGTGTGGATGCTGCACAAAATGTCAGATAATACATGCATAATAATGATGAAAGCATGAAACTGACAAATTGTGCGCAACACATGAGCTTTACTGATGCACGGGGTCTGCGCCTGGCTTTGTACAAAGGATTACATGCAACAACGGCAAGACTTGTACAAAAGGGTGGTTGCCGGAACGGGTTCCGGCAACCGTGCCCTATGGGTAAAACTTATGAAGATGCTCTATATTCCAGGAGTTGCTCACCGGAACGCCATCTTCGGTCTCAAGGCGGACAGCGCCAGGCCTAGTGACTCGTTTCACCCGATAAGGGCCTTCCCACTTCGGCGTCAATTTGTTGGAATTCTTGGCGGATTGAACACGCCGAAGAACAAGGTCGCCTTCCTCGAAGCTTCTGGCATTAACTTTGCGGCTATGGTAGCGGCGCAAAGCTTGCTGGTAACGAGCAGCTCGACAAGAGCTCAAGACGATCCTCCTCGAGGAGCAGCGCGTCATCTTGTCGCAGCTGCTCTTGCTCAAGCTCATCATAGCGAGTACTCGAGGTGATCCATATACGAGTTCCGTGGGGAGAACTGCCTCTGCTCCATAGACTAGAGCGAAAGGTGTCTGGCCAGTGGCTCGATTCGGCGTCGTCCTGATCGACCAAAGAACCACCGGAAGCTCCTCAATCCAGTTTCTTCCGCACTTGCGCAGCCTGTCAAAAGTTCTGGTCTTGAGTCATCGCAGCACTTCAGCATTTGCCCTCTTTGCTTGACCGTTGCTTCTTGGGTGAGCAACAGAAGCAAAGCAGACCTTGGCGCCAAGATCTTGGACGTACTGCATGAAGGTGCGACTCGTGAATTGGGTGCCGTTATCGGTGATGATCCGTTAGGTATCCCAAAACGGCAAACAATTGACCAAGAACTTGATCGCCGATCGGTTGTCACCTTTCTCATCGCTTCCACTTCCGCCACTTTGTGAACTTGTCGATTGCAACGCATAAGTACTCAAAGCCCCGACAGCTCGGGGAAGGGGCCGAGGATGTCGAGCCCCTGACCGAAAATGGCCGGGACAAAGGGATCGCCCGAGAGCTTGAGCTGGCTGGTGTATCTGTTTTGAATGGAACTCGCACGCTTCACACTTGGTTACTTGTGCAGTTGCATCTGGAGGGCTTCCGCCGAAGAAACCTTGCCGAAAGCTTTTTGCAAGTGCTCTTGCGCCAATGTGGTGACCACATATGCCTCCGTGTATCTCGCCAACAGCTTCGCCCATCTTCCCGCAAATACACTTCAATTTCACTCTGTTGAGTCTTCTTCAGATAGGATGTTGTCAACAAACTGGTACATACTTGATTGTCGGGCTACTCTTTCTACTTCTTCTTGCTCTTCGGAAGTTCTCCGTCTCAAGGAAATGGACGATCTCTTTGTGCCCATCTTTGGAGCTGCGGCTCGACAACAAGGACTAAAGGCACATCTGCCGCCGCTGCGGGAACATCAGCTTCTACGGCAAGAACCTGCGGCTCAGCCGGAGCTTGATGACCCCCGACAAGCTTGCCGGTGCATAACTTGTCGGGAGCGTCTGCTTCAACGAAACAAACCCTAGGGCTTGTCGGAGCAGACTGCTCCTCAGCGATATCTGCGTTGATTTTGGGGACTTTCTTGGCGGCGGCTTCGGGGAGCTCTGCCGGAAAGTAGTCACCAGAAACCAACTTTCTCTTCTTGCTCTGTCCGGTTGATGGTGTTACAGTTGGTTGAGTCAGCTTGAGCACAAAAATTCCTGGTTCCATAGGTAACTTGAGTGCGGCGCACTTTGACAGGCCATCAGCAATGTCATTCTGAGCTCTTGGAACATGTTCCATTTGCAGGCCTTCAAAGTGCTCTTCTAGCTTTCTCACTTCATCAACGAGGCTTCCATCACGGACTCGATAATCTTTGTTTACTTGGCGGACGACAAGCTGCGAGTCACCCCGATAATAAGCTTTCGATCCCAAGGTCCACCGCATTCGAGACCGCAAGCAAACCTTCATACTCTGCAGATTATTTGTTGCTTGCTCCTTGGGAAAGTGCATTTGGACTATGTACTTGAGGTGCTCTCCGGTGGGTGCGATAAGCAAGACGCCGGCACCGGCGCTTTGCAGCGAGAAGGCACCATCAAAGTACATCAGCCACTCTTTACTTGCTTCCTTGACGGGATGCTCGTCTCGTATTTCTTCATCTTGCGTCGGCGTCCATTCTGCTATAAACTCTGCCAATGCTCTGCTTTGGATAGTTGAAGTGCTTTCAAACTTGAGGCCAAAGCTTGACAGTTCCAGTGCCCACTCGACAATCCTGCCTGTTGCTTCTGGATTTTGCAATATCCTCTTCAGCGGAAAGCGAGTGACAACTGTTATCTCATGTGCTTGGAAGTAATGGCGCAGCTTTCTCGAGGCCATGAGGAGGCCGAAAAGCAATTTCTGCACACCAGAATACCTTGACCTAGCCCCCTGCAGAAGGGAACTGACAAAGTAGACCGGGCGCTGCACCATCCTTTTTTGCATCTTGTCGCAATCCTGCGCAGATCCGTCCTTGTCGGGACCAGAGCTTGACGGCGAAGCCCCCTGCTTGTCGCTGGATGCATCTGCCTCGGTTGTCGGCTCATCATCCGCCTCCCTCTCCGCTACTAACGCAGCACTAACCACTTGATTGGTTGCCGCTATATACAGCAGCAACTTCTCTTGTGGCCTAGGTGCGACAAGTATTGGAGTGGAGGACAGGTACCTCTTTAGGTCCTGCAGCGCAGCCTCCGCTTCGGGAGTCCATTTCATTGGACCTGCCTTTTTCAAAATTTTGAAAAATTGCAGGGCGCGCTCAGCCGACCTAGAGATAAACCTGCTGAGAGCAGCCACGCAACCGGCAAGCCTTCTTACATCCTTGACGCGCTTTGGTGCTTCAATCTGCTCAATGGCTTTAATCTTGTCGGGATTGGCTTCTATTCCCCTCTGAGACACGAAGAACCCGAGAAGCTTGCCGGAAGGAACTCCAAACACGCACTTCTCGGGGTTAAGCTTGAGGTTGATCTTGCGCAGATTCGCAAAGGTCTCATCTAAATCTTGAACCAGAGTTGCTTTGTCCTTGCTCTTGACCACTATGTCATCCATGTAAGCTTCTACATTTCTGTGCATTTGCGGCTCAAAAGCGTCGTGGACTACTCTTGCAACGTTGAACCAGCATTCTTCAACCCAAAAGGCATCCGTATAAAGCAAAGACGTGCCACATGGTGTAATGAATGCGGTTTTCTTCATCCTCTTCGCCATGAAGATCTGATGATATCCTGAATATGCGTCAAGAAATGAAAGCAAATCACATCCAGCTGTGGAGTCAACAATCTGGTCTATACGCGGCAAGGGAAATGGGTCTTTGGGACAAGCTTTATTAACATCTGTAAAGTCGATACAGAGTCTCTATTTCCCATTTGCCTTTCGTACAACTACTGGATTGGCCAACCACGTGGGATGGAGCACTCCCGACAAGGCCTGCTGCTTCCAACTTCTTGATCTCTCTCGCTATGAATTCTTGGCGCCCACCGCCGCTTCTGACTTTTTGCTTGACGGGTCGCGATGAGGACAGACAGCTAGGTGGTGCTCAATCACTTTCCAGGAACACCGGGATGTCGACGGTTGCCATGCAAACACGTCGACATTCGCCCGCAGGAAAGCAACGAGCACGCCTTCCTATTTAGGGTCAAGCGTGGCACTGATGGTGAAGGTACCACCAGTGCCGTCCTCCTTGGCGGACACCTTCTTGGTCTTCGGCGGAGCTGCCATCTTCTTCTTGCACTTGCCGGTGGAGCTCGATGGTGCGTCCTCGACGGTAGTGCAGCACTCCGAAGAGGTGCGCTTGCCGGAGTGGGCATGAGAGCTCTGGCCGGACAAAGTGGTCTTCTTCTTCCCCCCGGGAGCTTCAGCGGCAAGTGATTTGCTATCTGCGGCGGCTGCTGCATCCCGGTAAATCTTGTCGGCGCAGATAAGCGCATCCTTCTTGTCGCCATGGACAGAAATGACGCTTATCGGGCCGGGCATCTTGAGCAGGTTGTAGGCGTAATGAGAGGCTGCCATGAACTTGGCGAGTGCTGGACGGCCAAGAATTCCATTGTAGGGCAATGGGAAATCGGCAACGTCGAACGTGACCCTCTCAGTCCTGAAATTCAGCTCACTGCCAAATGTTACTGGCAGCGTGATCTTCCCTTTCGGCTTGCTCCTCCCTGGGTTGATTCCTTGGAAAGTTCCCGTCTCTTCGAGCTCGCTGTCAGGGATCTCAAGCTTCTGGAGCACTGCAGAGGAGATCAGATTCAGGCCGGCCCCGCCGTCAACCAACATCTTTGTGACCTTGAGGTTGCGGATAGTTGGTGATACCAACATCGGCAAGCACCCGACCGCAGTTATGCGATCAGGGTGGTCCTCAATGTCAAAGATGATGGGCGTGATGGACCACTTCAGAGGCCTGCGCGACTCTACGGACGGTTCTGCTGCATTAACCTCACGCATCCATTGCTTGAGTTGGCGGTGCGAGGTATGAAGAGAAGCACCACCGTCAACGCAAAGGACCTCCGTTGCCTTCTGAAACTCCTGCTCATCAGCTCCGTCGTCTTCCATGTCTTCGTCATCGTCATCTTCATCTTCTTCCTTGTCGCGGCCGCGGGGAGGTCTGTCTCCTTGCCGTTGTTTGGCCTTGCCGTGGCGTCCTCCCCGGCCGGGTCTCTTCTTGCTAGCTGCCGCAGCACCTTCCTGGGCCTTCTCCTTGTCTTGCCGCTCGTACTCAGCTCTCTGCTGTTCAGCAAGCTGCTCGACTTTCTTGCAGCTCTGGAGGTCGTGGCCCTTGGTGCGGTGAATCTTGCAGTACTGCTTGTTGGAGCTGTCCTGCTTGTCGGCGGCCGCCACAGCTTGGCGGTCGGTGTCGCGCAACCTCCTTGCCGGAGCCACTAGCCTTGGCCTTCTTGGCGGCACCATCCTTGCCGGACTGCTCGACAACTAGTACTTCTTGGCTCTTCTTCTTTTCGTTGTTCCGCCTTGGCTCTTCTTTGCCGGGCGGTCCCTCACCGCCGATTCTGCTCCCACATTCTCTCCAGGAGTCTTCTTCCTCCTCAGCAGCGTGCACACTTGTCGACCAAGGCATACAGCTCACTGACGTCCTTGACTTTGCACATCAACATCTCCTCCCTCATCATGCGGTTCCGCACGTTCTGATGGAACACGCTGATCACCGCGGCAAGGTGGACATCTGGGATGTTGTAATGCACACGGCTGAATATCTGGATAAACTTGCGTAGGGACTCCCCTTCCTTCTAGGCAAGCAGGTGAAGGTCACTCTCTTGGCCATGAGGTTTGTGGCCGCCTGTGAAGGCGCCGACAAACTGATGGCACAGATCTGCCCAAGAAGATATGGAACTGTCCGGCAAGTGCATGAGCCAAGATCTGACGTTTGGCTTGAGCACCAGAGGGAAGTAGTTGGCGAGGATCTTGTCGTCTCGTCCCCCCGGAGCCTGCACCGCGATGGTGTAGATGCTGAGGAACTCCGATGGGTGCGTCCTGCCATCATACTTTCTAGCACATCTGGCTTTAAGTTCTTTTGTCGCCTTTGGACTTGCCGCAGCTCACGGGTGAACGCAGGGCAACCTATCACAGACGGCAAGTCGCTGTTTCCCTGGCGCATGCATATCAACAGCGGGCCCGGCGCGTTGGTCAGATTGACGCCGCGCTTCTCTTCGGCGCTCGATGCGAGTTCGAGCATCTTCTTCTTGCCATTCTCGAAGAACTTGGCGCTGGTCGCGACGAGCTCGCGGATCCGACGACGCGGTGGAGTCGCTGTCGAGGTGGATCCGACGAGTCGGCGATCTTGGCCTTCGGGAAGGGGAGTGCACGGTGGCTGCACCCCCGCAGGTCTCGTCACCACCGGCTCGTGCCTTGTCGCCTTGCCGCGGCTGCGAGGTGCTTGGTTGCCGCGGGACGTCGCCGTTGGCAAAGCCGATGAGACTCTAGATGGTGGCCCTCCAATCGTCGACCTTGTCGGCCGTTGGAGGGTAGTCTAGAAGCAGTTAGGCTCTCGCCAAGGCTTCCGCTGGAGTAGTGGGAGGTAATGGCGTATGGTGCGAGGAACGGGATGTGCTCGGACTTCCAACCAAGATAGGAGGAGTAGCATCCCGCCCAAGCGATCGTACCCCACTCGTACCAGCATGCTGGCGTGCATGCTGGCCCCGAGGGCTTCGGGATCCTCCAGCTTGGCCTTGATCCAACGAGCGTAGGGCACTGCGAGCACCATGACGCTGTCGGTCCCGCTCCTCCTGAGATGGACGCGGTGAGTATCCGGACGCCAAAGCCTGTGCCGCCTTGTCCTTGGACCTGGCAGCGTCGTGGGCTCCCTCGTCGGCGCCGGTTCCTCCGCCGGCGTCTTCCCCACCACTCGTCAGCTCCGGTGGTGGTGGGTTTGACGCGAGCCGGTCCTACTGCCGCCGAAGCCTTCTTCTTCGGTGGCATGTTGATGATGATGATGATGAAGAAACTGCTCGTGTGAACTCCGGATCAGGTTCACACAGCCTCGATGCACCCCCTACCTGGCGCGCCAAAGATGTCGGGGAAGCTGATCGTGTCCCACGAACACCTATGGGACCTAGTCCCTTGTGGTTCGGAGGGGGGGCGGAGAATGCACAAAGAGCGGATCGAGGCAATGCACACGAGCAGATTTACCCAGCGGAGCTCTCGAGATAATACTCCTACCGCTGCTTGGTTGATTCTATTGTGTTCTTGCTAGGGAGCAATGAGAGCTACAAAACCTAGCTCGAGTGAGTGTGGTCTCGTATGAGTCGAATGAACCGAACGAGTCGAACCCTTTCTACGCTGCACATGGGCCTCCTTTCATAGGCACAAGGGGTCACCACAGTGGCAACGCAGACGAGGGCAAAATGGGAAAATAGTAGTTGGTACACCAACTTGTAAAGGTGTCTGATGCTCTATACCTAACTCGCGGCAAGGGACAAGAGTAATAAATGCCCGTCCCTGTCGCCTAAACAGTGCAACAGGGACCATCAAGTGCGCCTCCGTTTGCCACGATGGTAGCTTGTCAGCGCCGCTTATCGCTGCTCCCCGCTGGCTGCACAGCCCTTCGACACGCGTGCCTGGGATAGCCCCATGGCGACACGTTGGCGGATGAGCTGGAGCGGAGATGAAGAGAGGTTGCCTGCCGCGGCAAGCACCTTGCCGCGGCTGAATCCTTGTCGCGCTCGGGAACTTGTCGATCACCAAGCCTTCCCGGCAAGCTCCTCTTGCCAGGGTCTTGTTTCCTTCGTGCCTTGGGTGGCCTTCCCGGCAAGCTCCTCTTGCCGGGGCCTTGATTACTTCGTTCTTGAATGGCTCCAAAGGAGCCGCGGAGGACCTTGGCGGTCACTAGGCCGGCCCTGCCGCGGGGTGCTGCAACTGCCCGTGTACGAGTTCGGGATACTAGGGTACCCCTACTCTAGTACACCGACAACTATAGTGTAAAATTATTTGTACTAGGCTATGGAGCTAGTTCAACTCTAGTGTAAAATTATTTGAACTAGCTTATAGATCTAGTTCAACTCAAGTGTAAAATTATTTGAACTAGGCTATAGAGCTAGTTTAACTCTAGTGCAAAATTATTTGTACAAGCTTATAGAGCTAGTTCAACTCTAGTGTAAAATTATTTGAACTAGGCTATAGAGCTAGTTTAACTCTAGTGTAAAATTATTTGTACTAGGCTATAGAGCTAGTTCAACTCTAGTGTAAAATTATTTGAACTAGCTTATAGATCTAGTTCAACTCTAGTGTAAAATTATTTGTAATACGCTATAGAGCTAGTTCAACTCTAGTGTAAAATTATTTGAACTAGCTTATAGAGCTAGTACAACTCTAGTGTAAAATTATTTAAACTAGCTTATAGAGCTAGTTCAACTCTAGTGTAAAATTATTTGAACTAGCTTATAGAGCAAGTTCAACTCTCTTCTACATTTTTTTGTATAAGCTTATAGAGCTAGTTCAACTCAAGTGTAAAATTATTTGTACTAGGCTATAGAGCTAGTTAAACTCTAGTGTAAAATTATTTGAACTAGCTTATAGAGCTAGTTCAACTCTAGTGTAAAATTATTTGTACAAGCTTATAGAGCTAGTTCGACTCTAGTGTAAAATTATTTGTACTAGGCTATAGAGCAAGTACAACTCGACGGTAAAATTGTTTTAAGTAGCTAATAGAGCTAGTTCAACTCTAGTGTAAGAGCTAGTACGACTCTAGTGTAAAATTATTTGTACTAGGCTATAGAGCTAGTTAAACTCTAGTGTAAAATTATTTGAACTAGCTTATAGAGCTAGTTCAACTCTAGCGTAAAAAAATTTGAACTAGCTTATAGAGCTAGTTCAACTCTTGTGTAAAATTATTTGAACTAGCTTATAGAGCTAGTTCAACTCTAGCGTAAAAAATTTTGTACAAGCTTATAGAGCTAGTTCACCTCTACTGTAAAATTATTTGTAATAGGCTATAGAGCTAGTTTAACTCTAATGTAAAAATATTTGAACTAGCTTATAGAGCTAGTTAAAGTCTAGTGTAAAATTATTTGAACAAGCTTGGAGAGCTAGTTTAACTCTATAGTAAAATTATTTGTACTACGCTATAGAGCTAGTTCAACTCTAGTGTAAAATTATTTGAACTAGATTATAGATCTAGTTCAACTATAGTGTAAAATTATTTGTACTAGGCTATAGAGCTAGTTCAACTCTAGTGTAAAATTATTTGAACTAGCTTATAGATCTAGTTCAACTCAAGTGTAAAATTATTTGAACTAGGCTATAGAGCTAGTTTAACTCTAGTGTAAAATTATTTGTACAAGCTTATAGAGCTAGTTCAACTCTAGTGTAAAATTATTTGAACTAGGCTATAGAGCTAGTTTAACTCTAGTGTAAAATTATTTGTACTAGGCTATAGAGCTAGTTCAACTCTAGTGTAAAATTATTTGAACTAGCTTATAGATCTAGTTCAACTCTAGTGTAAAATTATTTGTACTAGGCTATAGAGCTAGTTCAACTTTAGTGTAAAATTATTTGAACTAGCTTACAGAGCTAGTACAACTCTAGTGTAAAATTATTTTTCTAGGCTATAGAGCTAGTTCAACTCTAGTGTAAAATTATTTGAACTAGCTTATAGAGCTAGTTCAACTCTAGTTGAAAATAATTTGAGCTAGGCTATAGAGCTAGTTTAACTCTGTTGTAAAATTATTTGTACTAGGCTATAGAGCTAGTTCAACTCTAGATAAAATTATTTGAACTAGAGCTTACAGAGCTAGTTCAAATATAGTGTAAAATTATTTTGTACTAGACTACAGAGCGAGTTCAACTCTAGTGTAAAATTGTTTGTACAAGCTTATAGAGGTAGTTCAACTCTAGTGTAAAATTATTTGTACTAGGCTATAGAGCAAGTACAACTCTAAGGTAAAATTGTTTTAAGTAGCTAATAGAGCTAGTTTAACTCTAGTGTAAGAGCTAGTACGACTCTAGAGTAAAATTATTTGTACTAGGCTATAGAGCTAGTTCAACTCTAGTATAAAATTATTTGAACTAGCTTATAGAGCTAGTTCAACTCTAGTGTAAAAAAATTTGAACTAGCTTGTAGAGCTAGTTCAACTCTTGTGTAAATTTTTTTGAACTAGCTTATAGAGCTAGTTCAACTCTAGCGCACAAATTTTTGTACAAGCTTATAGAGCTAGTTCACCTCTACTGTAAAATTATTTGTACTAGGCTATAGAGCTAGTTCAACTCTAGTGTAAAAATATTTGAACTAGCTTATAGAGCTCTAGTTCAACTCTAGTGTAAAATTATTTGTACAAGGCTATAGAGCTAGTTCAACTCTAGTGTAAAATTATTTTTCACTAGCTTATTATCAGAGCTTATATAGCTAGTTCAAATCTTGTGTAAAATTATTTGTACTAGGCTATAGAGCTAGTTCAACTCTAGTGTAAAATTATTTTGTACAAGCTTATAGAGCTAGTTCAACTCTAGTGTAAAATTATTTGTACTAGGCTATAGAGCTAGTTCAACTCTAGTGTAAAATATTTGAACTAGCTTATAGAGCTAGTTAAAGTCTAGTGTAAAATTATTTGAACAAGCTTGTAGAGCTAGTTCAACTCTATGTAAAATTATTTGTACTAGGCTATAGAGCTAGTTCAACTCTAGTGTAAAATTATTTGAACTAGCTTATAGAGCTAGTTCAACTCTAGTGTAAAATTATTTGTACTAGGCTATAGAGCTAGTTCAACTCTAGTGTAAAATTATTTGAACTAGCTTATAGATCTAGTTCAACTCTAGTGTAAAATTATTTGAACTAGGCTATAGAGCTAGTTCAACTCTAGTGTAAAATTATTTGTACAAGCTTATAGAGCTAGTTCAACTCTAGTGTAAAATTATTTGAACTAGGATATAGAGCTAGTTCAACTCTAGTGTAAAATTATTTGTACTAGGCTATAGAGCTAGTTCAACTCTAGTGTAAAATTATTTGAACTAGCTTATAGAGCTAGTTCAACTCTAGTGTAAAATTATTTGTACTAGGCTATAGAGCTAGTTCAACTCTAGTGTAAAATTATTTGAACTAGCTTATAGAGCTAGTTCAACTCTAGTGTAAAATTATTTTTCTAGGCTATAGAGCTAGTTCAACTCTAGTGTAAAATTATTTGAACTAGCTTATAGAGCTAGTTCAACTCTAGTGAAAATTATTTGAACTAGGCTATAGAGCTAGTTCAACTCTAGTGTAAAATTATTTGTACTAGGCTATAGAGCTAGTTCAACTCTAGTGTAAAATTATTTGAACTAGAGCTTATAGAGCTAGTTCAACTCTAGTGTAAAATTATTTGTACTAGACTATAGAGCTAGTTCAACTCTAGTGTAAAATTATTTGTACTAGCTTATAGAGCTAGTTCAACTCTAGTGTAAAATTATTTGTACTAGGCTATAGAGCTAGTTCAACTCTAGGGTAAAATTATTTTAACTAGCTTATAGAGCTAGTTCAACTCTAGTGTAAGAGCTAGTACGACTCTAGTGTAAAATTATTTGTACTAGGCTATAGAGCTAGTTCAACTCTAGTGTAAAATTATTTGAACTAGCTTATAGAGCTAGTTCAACTCTAGTGTAAAAAAATTTGAACTAGCTTATAGAGCTAGTTCAACTCTTGTGTAAAATTATTTGAACTAGCTTATAGAGCTAGTTCAACTCTAGCGTAAATTTTTTTGTACAAGCTTATAGAGCTAGTTCACCTCTACTGTAAAATTATTTGTACTAGGCTATAGAGCTAGTTCAACTCTAGTGTAAAAATATTTGAACTAGCTTATAGAGCTAGTTAAAGTCTAGTGTAAAATTATTTGAACAAGCTTGTAGAGCTAGTTCAACTCTATTGTAAAATTATTTGTACTACGCTATAGAGCTAGTTCAACTCTAGTGTAAAATTATTTGAACTAGCTTATAGAGCTAGTTCAACTCTAGTGTAAAATTATTTGTACTAGGCTATAGAGCTAGTTCAACTCTAGTGTAAAATTATTTGAACTAGCTTATAGATCTAGTTCAACTCTAGTGTAAAATTATTTGTACAAGGCTATAGAGCTAGTTCAACTCTAGTGTAAAATTATTTTCACTAGCTTATAGAGCTAGTTCAAATCTTGTGTAAAATTATTTGTACTAGGCTATAGAGCTAGTTCAACTCTAGTGTAAAATTGTTTGTACAAGCTTATACAGCTAGTTCAACTCTAATGTAAAAGTATTTGTACTAGGCTATAGAGCTAGTTCAACTCTAATGTAAAAATATTTGAACTAGCTTATAGAGCTAGTTCAACTCTAGTGTAAAATTATTTGAACTAGCTTATAGAGCTAGTTCAACTCTAGTGTAAAATTATTTGTACTAGGCTATAGAGCTAGTTCAACTCTAGTGTAAAATTATTTGAACTAGCTTATAGAGCTAGTTCAACTCTAGTGTAAAATTATTTGTACTAGGCTATAGAGCTAGTTCAACTCTAGTGTAAAATTATTTGAACTAGCTTATAGAGCTAGTTCAACTCTAGTGTAAAATTATTTGAACTAGGCTATAGAGCTAGTTCAACTCTAGTGTAAAATTATTTGTACAAGCTTATAGAGCTAGTTCAACTCTAGTGTAAAATTATTTGAACTAGGCTATAGAGCTAGTTCAACTCTAGTGTAAAATTATTTGTACTAGGCTATAGAGCTAGTTCAACTCTAGTGTAAAATTATTTGAACTAGCTTATAGAGCTAGTTCAACTCTAGTGTAAAATTATTTGTACTAGGCTATAGAGTTAGTTCAACTCTAGTGTAAAATTATTTGAACTAGCTTATAGAGCTAGTTCAACTCTAGTGTAAAATTATTTTACTAGGCTATAGAGCTAGTTCAACTCTAGTGTAAAATTATTTGAACTAGCTTATAGAGCTAGTTCAGAAGGACTCGCAGCCTTTCACGCCTGTAAACCCCCATAGTCTGCAGGCAATGTTGGATCAACTTGGCGCGGAGGATGCCAAGTTGAAGATTACGTGACTAGGATCTAGCGCCTCGAGCGCGGAGCTTACGTAGGAGCAGTTGCGCGGATCGCCCGCACAGTCGCCCTTGCGGAGGCGGAGGCCCTTGGGAGTTCAAAGCGGCGGACATCATGAGGCTGCACCAGTGCGAACTGGAACTTTCTTGTCTTGGAGCTGGATGGCATGCTGGGGAGCTGTTCAAGCGATCGCGAGATCACCCAGTGGTTCATGTTGCGAGAAGTCGTGCCCTTGTGCAACAACTCGTCTCTTGACCGCATCAGCAGCGATGATGCCGTTGTCGATTCCCATGGAATCGTTCCAACAGCGAGCCGCCGGCGACATTGTGCAGCAGTTCTTGACAACTTGGAAGAAGTGCCGATTCGCGCCCGGCAGAAGTGGCTCACCGCGACACCACCGAGCTAGAGATGGCGCGCATCGCCACAAGGTTGGAGGCGGCGGAAGCTGCTGCGCTGGTGTCTTTGTATTCACCGTCGAGGCGAAGGCGGTCGGCAAGCCTTCCGATCGAGAGTTTGCGGCGAGGAGGCAGAGCCGAGCCAGCTGGTGAGCAAGCCTGCGAAGCGCCTCCCTGCGCGTCAAGTAGCTTGCATGGGAAGAGCCAGCGGCCCGCCAGAAAGCGCCTCCGCAAGACGGAGAAGTGGCGGGCGGCGAATGAACCAACGCCTACGCCGCCCGGCAACGCTCCACCGCGTCAGAAGCTGTTGCCCG
>JAHIAM010005386.1:0-44242 GCA_021605205.1 Aegilops longissima
ACTCACTTGTGTTCTACTCGTGCAAATAACATCAACACATAAAACCTAGGCTCGATACCATTGTTGGGTAACGAGTAATTTCAAAAAAAATTCCTACGCACACGCAAGATCATGGTGATGCATAGCAGCGAGAGGGGAGAGTGTTGTCTACGTACCCTCATAGACAGACAGCGGAAGCGTTATGACAATGCGGTTGATGTAGTCGTACGTCTTCACGGCTCGACCGATCAAGCACCGAAACTACGACACCTCCGAGTTCTAGCACACGCTCAGCTCGATGACGCATCCCGGACTCGATCCAGCAAAGTGTCGGGATGAGTTCCGTCAAGACGACGGCGTGCAGGACGATCTTGATGTTCTATCGTCGCGGGGCTTCGCCTAAGCATCGCTACAATATTATCGACAATTATGGTGGAGGGGGGCACCGCACACGGCTAAGAGAACGATCACGAAGATCAACTTGTGTGTCTATGGGGTGCCCCTGCCCCCGTATATAAAGGAGTGGAGGAGGGGGAGGGCCGGCCCTTTCCTAGTAGAACTAGGAGCCCTTCCAAGTAGTAGGAATAGGAGGGAAGGAAAGGGAAGGGAAAAGGAGAAGGAAGGAAGGGCGCCCCTTTCCCTAGTCCAATCGGACCAGACCAAGGGAGGGTGCGCCACCCTTGAGGCCCTTTTCCTTCTTTCCCGTATGGCCCAATAAGGCCCAATACGTATTCCCGTAACTCTCCCAGATTCAAAAATACCGAATCACTCGGAACCTTTCCGATGTCCGAATATAGTCGTCCAATATATCGATCATTATGTCTCGACCATTTTGAGACTCCTCGTCATGTCCCCGATCTCATCCGGGACTCCGAACTCCTTCGGTACATCAAAACTCATAAACTTATAATATAACTGTCATCGAAACCTTAAGCGTGCGGACCCTACGGGTTCGAGAACTATGTAGACATGACCGAGAACCGTTTCTGGTCAATAACCAATAGCGGAACCTGGATGCTCATATTGGCTCCTACATATTCTACGAAGATCTTTATCGGTCAAACCGCATAACAACATACATTGTTCCCTTTGTCATCGGTATGTTACTTGCCCGAGATTTGATCGTCGGTATACAATACCTAGTTCAATCTCGTTACCGGCAAGTCTCTTTACTCGTTCCGTAATACATCATCTCGCAACTAACTCATTAGTCACATTGCTTGCAAGGCTTATAGTGATGTGCATTACCGAGAGGGCCCAGAGATACCTCTCCGACAATCGGAGTGACAAATCCTAATCTCGAAATACGCCAACTCAACAAGTACCTTCGGAGACACCTGTAGAGCTCCTTTATAATCACCCGATTCGTTAGACATTTGGTAGCACACAAAGTGTTCCTCCGGTAAACGGGAGTTGCATAATCTCATAGTCATAGGAACATGTATAAGTCATGAAGAAAGCAATAGCAACATACTAAACGATCAAGTGCTAAGGCTAACGGAATGGGTCAAGTCAATCACATCATTCTCCTAATGATGTGATCCCGTTAATCAAATGACAAATATTTTGTTCATGGCTAGGAAACATAACATTCTTTGATAAACGAGCTAGTTAAGTAGAGGCATACTAGTGACACTATGTTTGTCTATGTATTCACACATGTATTATGTTTCCGGTTAATACAATTCTAGCATGAATAATAAACATTTATCATGATATAAGGAAATAAATAATAAATTTATTATTGCCTCTAGGGCATATTTCCTTCACCTGTAGGGGCCGCACACCCCGGACCCTGGGTGACCGAAGTTTCACCTTCGGGAATCGTCTTCATTTCCCCCCGCATCACTTGTTGATAGGGAGAGATCCTCCGGGACGACACCTCGAAGTCGTGCGCCCTATTGGACGAGGAGGCCTGTGGAGGCGTCTCGCTTTCCATCATCTCCGGAAGTAGATCCCCCGAGGAGGAGGACTGTTGAGGAAGACTGCGCGCCGGATTGCAAATATATATATTAGATGTTACCCTTGTAACCTGAAAGGAACGGGATGTGTTTAGGACACCCTTGTTCACTTACGATTCGGCTAAAGGCTTGTTGAGGGAGTCCCGGACTAGGCGGTGTCCGGATAGCCGGACAATCGTCACTGCCGGACTCCAAGACTATGAAGATTCAAAATTGAAGACTTCGTCCCGTGTCCGTATGGGACTTTCCTTGGTGTGGAAGGCAAGCTTGGCGATACGGATATGTAGATCTCCTACCATAGTAACCGACTGTGTAACCCTAACCTATCCGGTGTCTATATAAACCGGAGGGTTTGATCCGTGGGGCGAACAACAATCATACCATAGGCTAGCTTCTAGGGTTTAGCCTCCTTGATCTCGTGGTAGATCTACTCTTGTACTACCCATAACATCAATATTAATCAAGCAGGAGTAGGGTATTACCTCCATCGAGAGGGCCCGAACCTGGGTAAAAACATCATGTCCCTTGTCTCCTGTTACCATCCGCCTAGACGCACAGTTCGGGACCCCCTACCCGAGATCCGCCGGTTTTGACACCGACATTGGTGCTTTCATTGAGAGTTCCTCGGTGTCGTCATCGATAGGCCCGATGGCTCCTTCGATCATCAACAACGACGCGATCCAGGGTGAGACTTTTCTCCCCGGACAGATCTTCATGTTCGGCGGCTTTGCACTGCGGGCCAATTCGCTTGGCCATCTGGAGCAGATCGAAAGCTACGCCCCTGGCCATCAGGTCAGATTTGGAAGTTTGAACTATACGGCCGATATCCATGGAGACTTGATCTTGACAGATTCGAGCGCGCAGCCAAGCGCGCCGACCGCTCTCTGTCGGTGTCAAACCGCGGATCTCGGTAGGGGGTCCCGAACTGTGCGCCTAGGCGGATGGTAACAGGAGACAAGGGACACGATGTTTTACCCAGGTTCGGGCCTCTCGATGGAGGTAATACCTACCCCGCTTGATTAATATTGATGATATGGGTAGTACAAGAGTAGATCTACCACGAGATCAAGGAGGCTAAACCCTAGAAGCTAGCTTATGGTATGATTGTTGTTCGCCCCACGGACTAAAACCCTCCGGTTTATATAGACACCGGATAGGTTAGGGTTACACGTAATCGGTTACAATGGTAGGAGATCTACATATCCAGACGCCAAGCTTGCCTTCCACGCCAAGGAAAGTCCCATCCGACACGGACGAAGTCTTCAATCTTGTATCTTCATAATCTTGGAGTCCGCCGTGACGATAGTCCGCTATCCGGACACCCCTAGTCCGGACTCCTCAAGAGTCCCTCGAACCAGGCTTCAATGACGACGAGTCCGGCGCGTTGATTGTCTTCGGCATTGCGAGGCGGGTTCCTCCTCCGAATACTTCATAGAAGGTTTTGAACACAAGGATAGTGTCCGGCTCTGCAAAACAAGTTCCACATAACACCGTAGAGAGAATAATTTTTGCACAGATCTGCTGACGTATTCCGTGGCGTGACATCACACCACGGCCATGCCTTTATATGAATCGTTTTTTACTGCTCCACCTCAGCGTGTTTAGCGAGGCGGTTTCCTTGGCACGTCTTATCAAAGCATAGATCATGCCCCCTTATTCCGGATTCTCATCAATACAGACGTGGGTAACCCATCCACGACATTGATTACGGTGCTTGGGAAATAAGAGAGTTTTACCAGGCTGGCGGGGGACGCATAGCTTCGTCCGTCCATATAAGGGGATAAGGATCCACCCTTTCACCTACGCCTTCTTCCTCCTTTGCTTATCCATTTCACAAGACTCGAGCTCCAGCGCCTAAGTCCGCACATCCCACCTCAACCTTCTCCAACCATGTCGGGAGCGGAGGCAGGTGGATGGCCTCCTCCGTCATGGAGGGCACATCACAAGACTGCGGAGGCTGGATACTTGTCCGCGACATCGCAGCAGAGGCTGCCCGATGCGGGCAGCTCATTCCAACCCGGGCCCCATGAGAGGGTGGTGTTTCTCCCCACTTCCTCCTGGACTAGGTTTTCCACTTCACCCATTTGTCCGAGGGCTCATGTTCTAATACAGCCTGGACTTCCACGACTGGCCCCAATTTCATCCTCAACATCTCGGCGTTTATCGTGGTGTGCGAGGCCTTCCTCCGCATCCAGCCCCACTTCGCTTATGGCTGAAGATCTTCAATGTCCGCCGAAGGTAGTGGGCGGCCGCTGCAGGAGTGAGAGGCGCCATGGTTGGCAAGATGGCCAAAGTCCCATGGCTCGAGGGCGCCTTCGTGGAGACAATAAAGGGGTGGCAATCGGGGTGCTTCTACATCACCGAGCCACGCGACCCCGAATGGGTGGCGGCCCCCGAATTTAGATCTGGCTTCCCCACACGGCTCTCGTCATGGAAAGAGACGGGCCTGACATGGGGGATTTCGGAAGAGCTATCCGGACTCCAAACATGCATCCGAAAACCGATGGACAAGAATCTCAGGCTTGTCGACGTAATCCAGGTGATGCTCATCCGCCGGATTCTCCCATGCCAACAACGGGCCTTTAACTTGTGGGAGTTCGATCCGCATAGCACGTATTTGAGCGGCTCTTCGACACTACGTACGAAGATGCCTGGAAGGTGCTGTTCAAGGGCGCTGAAGCCCCAACATCATTTAACAAGGATCGCGGATACAGCTCGCGGCGTCCAGCCGGCGAGGTAAGTTATTTTACCCTTTACGGGACTCTTTTTTCATAGATTGACTCTACGTGGGATCTAAAAAACTCCCTATTCTTTGACAGGACTGGCTGAAGACGTTCGGACAGATTAACCGTCCGGCTCCTTTGCCAAAAGACCCAGCGGACGCCCGATTGACGGGGCTGCTGGCTCCGGCACCCCATGTGGTGCCGGAGAAGAAGGCTAAGAAGGAGGCCACGGAACTCAAGGAGCTCCCGACGCCAGTCTCGTCGATTCGACGCAGAATCTTCTCCTGAGGACGAGGAGGAAGAAGAAGAAGCTCCTCCCCCAGCAGGGGAGGAGAACAAAAGGAAGGCCGCCCTAACCGGGAGGCGAAGGGTCCAAGAAGGGAAGAACCCTTCCTCCGGACTTCTCCACCAACGTCGACGACGACGAGGAGGATTGGCCTACAAGGGCCAAGCCCCTGGCGAGATCGTAAGTGTCCGGATACCCATGGCTTTTTATTATTGTAGAGTGTTCTCTAATGTCGAACAACCGTGCAGCCCGCCCAAGGGCGAGTTCGCCGATTCATCGAGTGGGTCCCTGGGCTCATCGGAAATGGAGAGTACTTCGCTTCCGACCGCCTCCTCGCCTCACGCTGCGGACGACGCCGCGGTGGGGCCCCAAGGGGGGCTTGGTCAAGAGGAGGTTGCGCAGGAGGAGCCACAAGGCAACCTCCCGGACTCCAGGCGCGTGGGGGGCAAGACCCCAAGGGGCTCTAAGCCCGACCCTCGTCCGGACTCCATGCCGGAACCATCAGCGGTTCCGAAGTCCGGCCAGCGGATCCTTCACAAGAAGGGTAAGATGCCGGTGTCCTCCTTCCAACCGGAGGCACCGGATAGCTTACTGGAGGCGCTTAACAGCGCTTCCATCGAAGAGAAGCAGCGCACTGTTATGAGTGCGGTGATCCGGACAGTTCAGTCCGCTAAGAGCGGCGACCGAAGCTCGTACCAGCCTTCTAACGGGCTTTGAGGTAAGTTTAGAATATGTAAAATATTACCGCATAGACAAGAGTTCTGATGCTTAGTTGGTGTTCGGAAAGAAAAGCGGACTAAGGATCTAAAAAGATATACGCAGGAGTCTAACATAAGTATGTCAATATGGGAATGCAGGCTGCGCTGCTGACCTCTCGACGACCGATCATGGAGGTCAATGCATTGAAGCGAGAACCTCGAGCGGTCCGAGAACGAGCTCGGACAAGCCAAGAGGCAGCTCGAGGACAAGGAAGGTAAGTAATACCTTATTAAAGAAATACCTTATAGAAAAGGTTTTGGTTGCAAAAAATAACAGGAATGACTTGGGTACTACAGGGGCCATGAACGAGGTGGCGACTCAAGGAAGCGGTGTCCGTGGTCGAAACAAAGCGGCTATGAACGCACCGAGCGAGAGAAGGGGGAGGCGCAACTGGCCAGGGTACGGCAAGAGCTCCAAGATCTCGGGAAAAACACGAGGGTTTGGAGCGTGACTCGAAGACTCGAGAGTCCGAGCTCGCCTCGGCTATTGAGAGTGCCAAAGCTGCTAAGGCCGAGGCCCAAAAAGCCCTCCAAGAAATTGAATCATTAAAGAAGATTGCGGCGGGTAAGGCATTCTTTATGCAAAGCAAGCATGTGAAAGTGAATTACCTATTACTTACCCGGATTCGGAGCTCTCCAGGAGCATTCGCAGATTTGCCCCGTAGTGTGTCTGATGCTGCCGCATTCTACCGCGCCAAGGAGGGGAGCTCGACGGAAAAGGTGTTCTGGTCTCAGTATGCTGAGCCCGAACGTCCGGTGCCCCTGAGCGACCAGCTGAAGCAGCTGGTCGAGCTCCACAAGGTCGCCGAACAGGCCATGAAGGGCCTTATAGCACGGCTGTGGCCATTGGAGGCCATGCCCGGGAGCTACTTCGGCTTGGTGCAGCGGCTGGTGGATGCCTGTCCACGGACTGAAGTCATCAAGCACTCCGTCTGCATTGAAGGTGTCCGTCGGGCCCTTGCCCATGCTAAAGTGCACTGGGGCAATCTGGATGCGGAGAAGCTTGTGATGGACGGGCCACCAAAGGGCCATGAGCATCGCACGCCAGAAATGTACTATGAGGGCCTCCAGAAGGGTGCCCGCCGAATAGCGGATGAGTGCTCCAAAGATGTAATTTTTGAATAGGCTCGCATTTGTTATCCTATACGCTGAAAACTTGTTCATATGCGCTAAGCAACGCTTGTTAATTTAAAATATTACCTTCTGTGCGGCCGTTTATCAAATTTGAGAGATGGCAAGTCGTTGGCTTCAGCCCCCATGCCCACAGTGCTGGGGTGTTGGGATAAACTTGAGCACTCTTGTTCCCATTCTTGGGTCCATCTAGGAGGCGCCAACACAACAAACAAGGCAACCGGACTTATAATGCTTGAACACTCTCACTTAGCCATAGAATTCTATAATTTTAAATTTAGTGAAGCCCCTAGTATTCAAAAGACCGAGTTCGGGCGCTATCCACGCCTTGGCGGACAATTCGGTTCCTCGCTCTAAGCGGCATAAGTCTTTAGGGACCGAAAAAACCTCTCGAACAGCGACCGGCTCTCGCCCTATCATGACGGTCAGTTTTAGCTTTCTCCACTGAGGTGCTCGACCCAGCTCAACTGCGGCACAATCGCAGTGGTTCTCTCGGTGCTACCTTAGCCGATATAATGGAACGTAAGGTACCAAAACACGAGAGCCGGGCAAACCCAACTATTGACCCAAGACATGATTCGGAGCCGATTCGTATAATACTATAAGTTCGGGGCGCCGCACTTGTGAAAGTGTTCGGACTTATCACACCATAATTTTGGGATACTTAAGCCCCTGGTGTATTGGCCGTACCAAAGTGTACGGTTGCAACATGTCGTAAAATGAACATATGTATAAATAAAGGAAGTAGAGCAATAATAAGCAAAAGCTATGTATTGTTTATTCAAAAAGGTACTGCAATGAAAGCAAAACGATACAAATAGTGCGATAAGCAAGGGATGGGACTATCTAACATGTCCCCCTCCAGGGGTAAGCTGCGGGATGGTATGTAAAACAGGTATAATGCTCGTAATAGAGACCACCTGAACACTTCGACGTGGCTTACTGCTTCCCTGGCTGTTGCATTGTGAGTTTGGCGATTCTAGTGCCGGACAGGACTTCTAAAAGACGGAGTGATGAAAGTAAGGAAAAGGAAAAAAAAGGAAAAAAGAAAAAGAATGACACAATCGGGAGCCCCTGGTGCGGTCGAGCCGCATTCTGGGCGTGCCGTGGTCTTGCCCCTCCCCATATGCCCATGGTATCTCCAGAGCGTAATTATGTACGCGTAACACTAGCTTCGCAAGTTGGCGAGGGTGGGGGTTGGGGCCGGATTGCTACGCGTGCTTGAATCGTGCCAGGTGGTCTTGTTGTAGGTTACTCCGGGCGCGCTTGGCGGTGTCCGGACGCTTAGTGGCCGGACTCGAGAATTGCCGTGAGAGGCTGCTTTGCACCTCTGCCGCGAGGGCCACCATGTGCTCCTCCGTTCGGAGAGAGCGTTCGGTGTTTCCATTGACTGTGATTACTCCTCGAGGGCCTGGCATCTTGAGCTTGAGGTATGCGTAGTGCGGCACTGCATTGAACTTTGCAAATGCGGTTCGTCCGAGCGATGCATGATAGCCGCTGCGGAATGGGACGATGTCGAAGATTAACTCTTCGCCGGAAGTTATCCGGGATCGAAGACCACTTCGAGTGTAACCGAGCCTGCATAACTGGCCTCTACACCGGTATGACGCCTTTAAAGGTCGTCTTTGTAGGTTTAATCCTTGAGGGTCTATGCCCATTTTGCGACCGTATCCCGATAAAGCAGGTTCAGCTGCTGCCGCCATCCATCGGGACTCGGTGAGGTGAAATCCGTCGATAATTGGGTCAAGAACCAATGCGGCGAGCCGCCGTGACGGATGCTAGTGGGTGGTCCTTCGATCAAGGTGATCGGGCAGGAAGACCATGGGTTGAACTTCGGGGCGACAGGCTCCATCGCATATACGTCCCTTAGTGCACGCTTCCGCTCCCTTTTGGGTATGTGGGTTGCGTATATCATGTTCACCGTCCGCACTTGTGTAGGAAAACCCTTCTATCCTCTATTGTTCGTCGGCCGGGGCTCTTCCTCGTCATCGCTATGCAGCCCCTTGTCATTGAGTTCGGCACTTAACTTGCCTGCTTGCTTGAACACCCAACAATCCCTGTTGGTGTGATTGGCTGGTTTTTCGGGGATGCCATGTATCTGGCACAAGCGACCGAGTATTCGGTCCAAGTTGGACGGGACCTGGGTATTTCTTTTGAATGGCTTCTTCCGCTGACCGGTTTAGAGCCTCTGAATCCGCATTGACGGCCGATCTTTCAGATATCGCCGCACGCGGCGCTTGTTCTTATTGCGACGTGACCTGCCATTGCTGTCCTTGGTATCCGGACTATCAGGATGTTTGGCCAAGTTGTTGCTTCGAGCTAGCCAGCTGTCCTCTCCCGCACAAAAGCGGGTCATGAGTGTTGTGAGGGCTGCCATGGATTTTGGCTTTTCCTGTCCTAGGTGTCGGGCAAGCCACTCGTCGCGGATGTTAGTTTGAAGGCTGCAAGGGCCTCTGCATCCGGACAATCAACGATTTGATTTTTCTTTGTTAGGAACCGAGTCCGTAATTGTCCGGCGATTCTTCGGCTGCTGAATTATGTGGCTAAGGTCATCGGCGTCTCGGTGGTCGCACATATGTGCCTGGAAGTTATCAAGGAATGCGGCTTCCGTGTCCTCCTAACAACCAATTGATTCTGCGGCAAGCTATTGAGCCAATGTCGAGCTGGTCCTTTAGGCTTGAGTGGGAGGTATTTGATGGCATGTAGATCATCACCACGGGCCATGTGGATATGGAGGAGATAGTCCTTGATCCGCACCGCAGGATCTGTGGTACCATCGTATGATTCGATGTTTACGGGTTTGAAGCCCTCGTGATTTGATGATCCATTACTTCATCCGTGAAGCATAGTGGGTGTCTTGGCGCCTCAGATGGGCTATATCACGACGTAGCTCATATGAGCTTTGTTCATCGTGTTCGCCCGCCGGGTTTGTCTGTATCCGCGCGACGGTAATCATCCCGCCGTCGGCGCCCACGCGATCCGTAGATCGATCTTGTATGTTTTGCCTTATCCTCCAATATATCTTGCAAGTCCGGTAGCGTTTTCCGTGCCTTGGTACTTTTTGAGCGGCGTTGGGGTGTGGCTTCAGCGGAGGGCGAGAGGCTTCTGTCGTCGCGCCACGGGTGGCCGGTCTGCCATGTCGCGGCGCTGGTGACTTGGGTGCTTCCTCCTCTAATCGAGGCAACGGCCTGCGTTTGGGGTAGCTTTTGAGGGCGCTCGAGTTCATACTCTTCGCTGCAAGGACTTCATCCATCCGTCGCCTAGCAGGTCTGGTCAGCTCTGAGCTGTTGCTGCTTTTCTTGAGGCTGCTTGCCGTGGCTATAAGCTGCGTCTCAAACGCTCCTGTTGGCGGGATCTCGAGGCACGACAAATTCGTCGTCGTCGAGGCTTTGCCTCATCTTCGGAGGGAGGCGCATAATTATCGTCCTCGACCTCTCTTTCTGCCGCACTGTCGTGCGGACTTGCTTCTCCCTCCTCCTGCGCTGAGTCCTGCTGGAGGGGTTCTCTTCGGCACTTGTCCGGGTGTTATTATCTCCGTGCGAATCACCATTTTTATTGTGGCGGGATTTAGAGCGGCGCCGCTGACGTCGGCGCTTCGGCTGTTTCTTGGAGGGGTCATCCTCCGTTGTTCCATCGTCGTTCCCATCTTTTGGGTGTCCACCATGTATATATCATATGACGAGGTGGCCTTCTAGTGCCCTGTAGGCGCTGGGTCTTGGTCGTCTCCGGCGTCGTCGTCCATACCGTCGACGTCTTCGGAGTCGAAGTCGAGCATGTCAGTTAAATCATCGACAATGGCTACAAAATGGGTGGTGGGTGGGCGTTGAATTTCGTCGTCCGTATCCCAACCTTCCTATCCGCAGTCCGGCCAGGGCTCTCCGGATAAAGAGAGAGACTTTAGCAAATTCAGAATGTCGCGGAAGGGCGAGTGCTGAAAGATGTCCGCGGCGGTGAACTCCATAACGGACGCCCAATCGGGTTCGATTGGCAGAGGCGCGGAGGGTTCAGAGTCCGGAGAGGAGTCCGACACCCTGGAGTCGAGGTCTTCGCCAAGGACAGGGATGGAGTTCGGCTCAATCGCCGTAGAGATTGTAGCCCCCGAGGCGGTGTCCAGCCACTCGTCCTCGATCGGGAATCCGCCCGGATTAAGGGTCGAGCGGATCTTTGGTGCAGCCTCGTGGCACTGTTCGGCTGCAGAGCTAGATCATGCCCATCGAGACAGTGCGGCACGCTTGGCTGCGGCTCGAATCCGTCGAAGATCAAGTCTCCGCGGATATCGGCCGTATAGTTCAAACTTCCAAATCTGACCTGATGGCGGGCGTAGCTTCGATTTGCTCCGGATGGCCTGCGAATTGGCCCGCAGATGCAAAGCCGCCGAATCTGAAGATCTGTCCGGGAGAAAAGTCTCACCCGAGGCGCGTCGTTGTTGATGATCGAAGGAGCCATCGGGCCTATCGGTGACGATACGGAGGAACTCTCAATGAAAGCACCAATGTCGGTGCCAAACCGCGGATCTCGGTAGGGGGTCCCGCTGTGCGTCTAGGCGGATGGTAACAGGAGACAAGGGACACGATGTTTTTACCCAGGTTCGGGCCCTCTCGATGGAGGTAATACCCTACTCCTGCTTGATTAATATTGATGATATGGGTAGTACAAGAGTAGATCTACCACGAGATCAAGGAGGCTAAACCCTAGAAGCTAGCCTATGGTATGATTGTTGTTCGTCCTACGGACTAAAACCCTCCGGTTTATATAGACACCGGATAGGTTAGGGTTACACAGATTCGGTTACAATGGTAGGAGATCTACATATCTGTATCGCCAAGCTTGCCTTCCACGCCAAGGAAAGTCCCATCCGGACACGGCACGAAGTCTTCAATCTTGTATCTTCATAATCTTGGAGTATGGCCGTGACGATAGTCCGGCTATCCGGACACCCCCTAGTCCGGGACTCCCTCAGTCTCGATGGGCATAATCTAGCTCTACAGACGAACAGTGCCTTGGAGGCCGCACCAGCATCCGCTCCGACCCTTAATCCGGAGCCGGATTCCCCGATCGAGGACGAGTGGTTGGACACCGCCTCGGGGGCTACAATCTCTACGACAATTGAGCCAAACTCCATCCCTGTCCTTTGCGAAGACCTCGACTCCAGGGTACCAGACTCCTCTCCGGACTCCGAACCCTCCGCGCCGCTGCCAATCGAATCCGATTGGGCGCCCGTTATGGAGTTCACTCCCGCGGACATCTTTCAGCGCTCGCCTTTGGCGACATCCTGAATTGGCTAAAGTCTCTCTCTTTATCCGGAGAGCCCTGTCCGGACTACGGACAGGAAGGTTGGGATACGGACGACGAAATTCAACGCCCACCCACCACCCACTTTGTAGCCACTGTCGATTATTTAACCGACATGCTCGACTTCGACTCCGAAGACGTCGACGGTATGGACGACGACGCCGGAGACGACCAAGACCCAGCGCCTACAGGGCACTGGAAGGCCACATCGTCATATGACATATACATGGTGGACATCCCAAAAGATGGGAACGGCGATGGAACAACGCAGGATGACCCCTCCAAGAAACAGCCGAAGCGCCGACGTCAGTGGCGCCGCTCTAAATCCCGCCACAATAAAAACGGTGATTCCGGCACGGGAGATAATAACACCCCGGACAGTGCCGAAGTGTAGCGACCCGACCTCAGACGGTCAAGCCTCTGTGTTACTGTGCCATCCCTGGATCAGTATGCTGGCACACACAGTACATCAATGTATATATCAAAGTGCAATCACATGCATAAATAACGTAGAATTGATATATACCTCATAATAGTCAGCGGAAACAATCAAACGGGTGTGGAGTCCCATCAACGCCATCGGCAGGTTGAGTGTAGACCGTAACCCTGTATCGTAACTCTTACTGTCGAGGAAAGTATACGCAACATGATACGTTGCAGCCGTGTAGGTCAGTACATTGAATGTACCGCAAGATCACAATAAAAGAACAGATGATAAAACTATACTATATGCAATATGGCTTTGTGGCTCTGTATCTGAGTTTTATTTGCGTAAAAGCTGGTTTTATTTTCCCTACATCAAAGGAATAAATGAAGTCTGCACTATAGAGTTCTCTATCATAACATGGTTCCGCCAACCGATGTCTCATAACCCAAAATCATCATAAGTTGCCCACAATTAAGTTATCAATCCGGTGTTGAGAGTTCGAGATAGATCCAAGTCCAGATGCTCAAATTGTCCGTAATCGGGACACGGCTAATCGATTAGGTTTAACCCTCTGCAGAGGTTTGTACACTTTACCCGCAAGATTCGATCCCTCTTTTTACGTTCTCGCACTTCAGAGTGTTTGAGAACAAGATGACCGAAACATGGTCTTCCCAAGAGTTCCTCTGACCACTGTCCGGTACCCATCCAATCCTACCGTAATTCTACATCTGCTAGCACCGTCCCAGCCAGAGTCACAACTAAGGTCAACCAAGCCAGAGCCCATAATGACTTGCGGTTGCACAGGTAAGCTTCCGGGCGTGAAGTATTCATCCGTCTCTTTGAGTCTGGGTGAAGCTTTCCGCAAGATGTCATGGCGCTTCTCCATGCATCCCGGCCAACCACTGGTTTCTCCAGGGTGCCCGTCAACCGTCCTTCACCCCAAGAGTGTGTATTGAATTCCTGTCTTGAGTCTTGAAGTCTTGAGGCCTTGAAGATGCAGTCCTTGCAGCTTTCCATCATGGAGTTGTCGTCATTGACGTAGAGCCTCCATTCTCACACCACTCCCGAGCACTCATACCAAACCCCGTCTACTATAGCGTAGCATTAAAATAAATAACGTCCCGGGCTTGGTAACAGGGTGATGGGTTCCTACCTCATGCATACTACTCAACTACAAGGATTCAATAACACTACTGAGGGGTGGTTGCAAAGGTGCCACTAAATGCAGTAAAACATAGGTATGAAAGCATGATCAAAGTGAACTTGCCTTGTTGACGATCTTGAAAAACTAGGGTTTCAGAGTAGCAATCTTAGCACCGGAAATTCTACCGAGGCAAACAATAACTATAATAAGCACATAGCATAACATAACATAACAAAGTAACACACGAAAACCAACAAAGCAAAACCCAAAGGAAAACTTAAAGAAAAACAACTCAAAGTTTTCCTACTTCAAATAACAACAAAAATAGTTTTATATAACAAAATTTCTTAACATCACCTAATCATGGTTTTATGTTAACTAAACAAAAATATTTCATTAAGCAACTAGGAGCAAAAAGAATTAAATAAAATCTATTATGAAACTCCCGAATAAGCAAAACAAGCTTTAATTCAAATCTGATCTAACTCAATTTTATAAATCCAAACATAGACAAATTATATATTTTGGAAACTACAAGAAAATTGTGATCTAACGCAAAAAGAATCAGCATCATTGGACTTCTAGATCAAAAGTTATAAGCTAAACAAGAACGGAACTAAATCTGTTACGGGAATAAATCTGAAAACGAAAACGGAGTTACCTGTACGTGAGGCAGAGATGGCAGGAAGGAGACGGCGATGTGGAGGCTGCTCGGCGAGGGGCGAGGTGCAGAGGTGGGGTGGCGGAGGAGGGGTCGGCGCTGGGGAGGTGGCGCTGGGTGATGGGAGGTTCCAGGAGAGCTCTGGTGAGCGTTCTAGGCAGGAAAAGGAGGACGGTGGCGAGGTGGCTACGGGCAGGGAGGCGTGGTGATGGGAAAAATGGAGCGAGGAGAGGAGGGGTTTTATAGGCGGTCTCGGGAGGCGCTGGGATGGAAAGACGAGGAGATCGGGAAGGTGGAGATTCCTGTCTCCATGGATATGGAAAGCTTCAGAACGTGAGAGGAAACAGAGGAAGGAGATGATCTCTTGTTGGGCTAGAATAGGAAAGTGCTTAATGGGCCAGCCGGCTTTTCCTAATAAAAACGATTCCATTCCTATTTTTAAAATTAGGAAACTAAAACAATAAAAAGGAAATCAAATCAATTCGAATCAAGAGTTTTATATACTAAAATTATCAGAAAAATAAAATGTAGATGATGAGCATTATTCCACGGCCAAAATAAAAACTAAAAAATGTTTTCAGAAAATCCCTAAAGGCTTTATTTCTTTTTGCAAATAATTTTAAATAAAAACTTTGGTTTTCTTGGCTCAAATATTTTCAAAATGCCCCTGATTTTGGAGGGTCATTTTCCTCCGCTCTTTCTTGCTTGCAAGAATTTATTTTCGGGTATTTCTCGGGAAGAAAAATAGAGAAGCAAGTGCAAATATTTGAAAGAATTAAATTGCAAAACTCCGTTCAAATTCTTTATAGTTGAAGAAGTCATGTCATCTTCTCTCATTGATTTTAATAGGATGAATTTGAATTTACGGAGAAGGGAAAGTCATTTTATTCCTCTCATTCAAAAGTTTTTGAAAAGGTTCAAATTTTCACTCAAGTTTAATTCACTCAAGCAAACAAACAAACAATTCAATTAATTATATTAACATTCCAAAATTTGGGATGTTACAAACCTACCACACTTAAAATGAATCTAGTCCTCGAGATTCAAGAAACTAACAAGAAAAGGTTAGGGGTTGGGGTCTTCTAGCAAATGTCTTGGTCGAAGGTCGGGGTGCTACCACACTTAAAAACAAGGTCATGGTTCCAATAAACTCAGATATTTCCTCTGGAGGGCTGACAATGTATGTCTCTTCACATATCTTACAATAGCTCCTTCATTAAAGCTCTTACGTCGGAAGCATAGAGTTTTCCTCAAAAGCTTGGGTCGGTTCGTCAAAGTTGAAGTTCGTCGAGACCGGATCTTCTTAGCTGATGGGTCTGTGTCCATTCTAAACAACTATCGAAACACTCATGGTGGTCTACAATTTATGGTTTCTCCTGCAGAAAACGGGTCTGGGTTGAACCTCACCGTATAACCTACGATTGGCAACGGTTGCCTGTAAAGGGTTCCATCGTACTACCATTCTATGGTTTTATGGCTTGTCGCATCGACACTCTTCTAAGGTTTTCAAGTCTCTCTGATTTTCCATCAACATATGATAGTTCATGATAGAAGTCTTGGTATGGGGCCAATCCATCCGCACTTGAATCATTACCACATACGTAAATATCGAATCACGTATTCTAACACTTGGGCATACTCACAAGCATTGCAGAATTTCTCTTGTTCTCGAACTGAGTTCAGTATAAATCCATGGTTTCGCATGCCAAACAAAACATCTATCGTTACTTCACCACTCTAGGTTTTTGCGTAACCTCCTACGTAAACGTAGGCTGATTGGATCACTGATTCTTCCAAATTTATTCCTTTATCAAGGCTACAACGGTTCTTTCTCAAAATCCACGGGCCTGTGGGTTATGGCCCACTTCAGCACTAGTGCAGCTTTAAATCATCCTTGGAGTAACTCTCTTGTTACACCTCCTTTGAATCCATAGTACTCTGTTTCTTCATACCATCATATCAAAACAAAACTCCAACTTATTTTGTTCAGCTTCCTTCTATGGACCGTCATGAATAACACATTTCTTTCTTCATTGATCTTGTGGCTTTACAGAGTACTATGACCAAAAGAATGCACAAGTTTATCCATAAAATCTCATTATTTTCATATCAATCCTTCATTACATCCTCAACCATTTTCGTAAATTCAAATTCCAAAAGTACTTTGTTACAAATGCTGCCACCCACATGATTTGGTATGGTGGGGCATTACTTCCAACTTTATTCATTTATCCTCCTCGAGGATTCTTGATCCCACCGAAGTGTGCGACATGAGCCTTGAAATCTTCAATCTTCTTTTTCATCATGGTGGTCTTGAGCTTCTCCTTCATCATCTCTGCATGCACTTCGCTTAGGTATTCCTGAGTATAACGGAGTCTTGCTTCAAGTATTTCTCCGATCTGGCGTATGGCTTCCATGGCTGCTTCACGAACAGCGTCGAAGAAAGTTGCTTATGGCACACGTGAGATGAAAAAAGTAATGCCCCATCCTCTTTGGGCAAACTCCTTTCAAACGGTGGAGGTGTACCTCCACATACCAAAGTTCCACTCCCTTTTGCATGAAGGGGTAGCCTTTGTAGACTGCATCTCCTTCAAGGTGAATATGCTTCATCATGTCCTTCAGGATCTTCGGGTAATCATGATCACTTGTCAGGGTCATGATGGTTTCCGGACCTTTAAGGAAAGACTCGTAAAGGGTCGTCATCTGCAGTTTGTGAAACAGAAATGATGCTCAGAGTAAGGTACTTATCTCCTGGGGCACACATTCATATCATCCAAACAAAACTTCAAACTCAATTTCCAATTTCCTGTTTATGCATCACAACTCACCTTCTTCCATGTTCATCAAGAATATTAATTTCCAAGATAAAATATGACAACTCCTTAAAGCTTTTCAGCATGTGACATTACAACTTTATTGAGTCATGAACTATTACAAACTCTGAGAAATCTATTACATAACTCAACTCATTGAGCTCATGAAAAGGAAATTGCTTTCTACTACTCTTATTATCCATATCAAAATCCCAACTACTCAACTCCAGCTTTCATCTTGTCGGGACATTTAATAGCATAATGTCCTGCCTCCTTGCAGCGAAAACAAATGACTTCCGACATGTCTCGGGGCTTCTTTGTGATTATGCGGGCTCCTTGGATTCTTGGTTTCTTTTCTGGGCATTTACTAGCGTAATGACCTAAATCCTTGCACCTGTAACAGGTGATATGACTTAGGTCCTTCTCTGCAAAAATTGCGTTGTTCTCGGGTTGCTTTCCTTTTCTCTTCCTGGATTTCTCTGTAATGATCAGAGTTTCTATCTCCATAGGGTCAAACTTTTCTTCTGCTGTCGGGAAATATCCTGGATACTCCTTTCTTTCCTTGGTGCAATACTGTGAAAAATGTCCTTCTTCTCCACATGAATAGCAGGCATTGGAGTAAAATCTGTTGAGACCTTCTCCATCCAGGTCTTCAACACTTTCATTCATTACTGGTTCTTCTAGTTCCTCCTTGAGGGCTTCTTTCATTCCCTCTTCCTGCTTGAATAGTTTGTTGCACCGTGGAGTAAATGTGACCTTGCCTTTGGGTAGTGGGTGGTTCCTTCACACAGAAACAATTCACACGACTAGTTGGGCATTCCTCACTGGGTGTTCTTCCTCACAATGAGGGCATCCATCCTTGTGTTCCTCCGGTGTGTCCTATTTCTCCATAAATCTTGCAGGCACAAGGTTTACTTCTTGGTGCATCATTGTGTTTCGGATAAGGCGTGATTTCAATAGGGTCTTCTTGAATTCCTCCCAAGTTCTTGCTCCATTAAATCCATGTATGGCTTGATGCATGTTCCACCAGGTTGCAGCACTTTCGTAAAATCTTGAAGAGCGTATTGGACCTCATACTTCCTTGAAACCAAATTGCTCCGAAGTGTTCTTCCATATTCGCATCCATAGCTCGCCTCCGGCTGAGTCTTGATCCGAGAATATCAGTCCAACTTCATTCATCATCTATGGGGTTCAAGGGTTTTAGGGTGAGATGAGAGAGAGATGGGGAGGATATACACACAATACAAACAATAGTTTTTGAAGAAACAAGTTTTACTTTGTGGCTGTCGGAAAACATCAAACAAATGACAGCTCACAAATCATCGTATCTAACGGAAGTGTATAACAGGGTTTGTCTTCTAAAGGTCTAATAATTCTTGAGATCTTTCCAAGTCTTGAGTCTTCAACTGTTCTAGCTTCTAATACATGGTGAAATCCTCTTTACTCTGAAGGGCCATCAGTTCTCGATATCAAATCCTTCTTGGAGCGTCTTGATTGATCCTCCGGGTGATCAAAGGATAAGGGTATATTCTAACTATTTGAGGTGAGAGGGTCTATTTGATAAAATCAGAAAAGATGAGAAGTAAGAGTCTTTTGTAAATAAAGTTTTTGAGATATCCTGTCCTAGGGCTTTCCGATGTCTAGGGTCACGTCCTCACAGTCAACATGTGCTCGATACCATCTCAGAGCGACCCGACCTCGGACGGTCAAGCCTCGTATTCTTGTGCCATCCACGGATCAGTATCTTTGGCACACACAGTACATCAATGTATATATCAAAGTGCAATCACATGCATAAATAACGTAGAATTGATATATACCTCATAATAGTCGTGAAACAATCAAGCGGGTGTGGAGTCCCATCAACGCCATCGGCAGGTTGAGTGTAGACCGTAACCCTGTATCGTAACTCTTACTCGTCGAGGAAAGTATCTGCAACATGATACGTTGCAGCCGTGTAGGTCAGTACATTGAATGTACCGGCAAGATCACAATAAAAAGAACAGATGATAAAACTATACTATATGCAATATGGCTTTGTGGCTCTGTATCTGAGTTTTATTTGCGTAAAAGCTGGTTTTATTTTCCCTACATCAAAGGAATAAATGAAGTCTGCACTATAGAGTTCTCTATCATAACATGGTTCCGCCAACCGATGTCTCATAACCCAAAATCATCATAAGTTGCCCACAATTAAGTTATCAATCCGGTGTTGAGAGTTCCGAGATAGATCCAAGTCCAGATGCTCAAATTGTCCGTAACCGGGGACACGGCTAATCGATTAGGTTTAACCCTCTGCAGAGGTTTGTACACTTTACCCGCAAGATTCGATCCCTCTTTTTACGTTCTCGCACTTCAGAGTGTTTGAGAACAAGATGACCGAAACATGGTCTTCCCAAGAGTTCCTCGACCTTTGTCGGTACCCATCCAATCCTACCGTAATTCTACATCTGCTAGCACCGCCCCAGCCAGAGTCACAACTAAGGTCAACCAAGCGAGCCCATAATGACTTGCGGTTGCAGGTAAGCTTCGGCGTGAAGTATTCATCCGTCTCTTTGAGTCTGGGTGAAGCTTTCCATAAGATGTCATGGCGCTTCTCCATGCATCCCGGCCAACCACTGGTTTCTCCAGGTGCCGTCAACAAATCCTTCACCCGATAGTGTGTATTGAATTCCTGTCTTGAGTCTTGAAGTCTTGAGGCCTTGAAGATGCAGTCCTTGCAGCTTTCCATCATGGAGTTATCGTCATTGACGTAGAGCCTCCATTCTCACACCACTCCGAGCACTCATACCAAACCCGTCTACTATAGCGTAGCATTAAAATAAATAATGTCCCGGGCTTGGTAACAGGGTGATGGGTTCCTACCTCATGCATACTACTCAACTACAAGGATTCAATAACACTACTGAGGGGTGGTTGCAAAGGTGCCACTAAATGCAGTAAAACATAGGTATGAAAGCATGATCAAAGTGAACTTGCCTTGTTGACGATCTTCGAAAAACTAGGGTTTCGTAGTAGCAATCTTCGCACTCCGGAAATTCTACCGAGGCAAACAATAACTATAATAAGCACATAGCATAACATAACATAACAAAGTAACACACGAAAACCAACAAAGCAAAACCCAAAGGGAAAACTTAAAGAAAAAACAACTCAAAGTTTTCCTACTTCAAATAACAACAAAAATAGTTTTATATAACAAAAATTTCTTAACATCACCTAATCATGGTTTTATGTTAACTAAACAGAAAATATTTCATTAAGCAACTAGGAGCAAAAAGAATTAAATAAAATCTATTATGAAACTCCCGGAATAAGCAAAACAAGCTTTAATTCAAATCTGATCTAACTCAATTTTATAAATCCAAACATAGACAAATTATATATTTTGGAAACTACAAGAAAATTGTGATCTAACGCAAAAAGAATCAGCATCATTGGACTTCTAGATCAAAAGTTATAAGCTAAACAAGAACGGAACTAAATCTGTTGCAGGAATAAATCTGAAAACAAAACGGAGTTACCTGTACGTGAGGCAGAGATGGCAGGAAGGAGGCGGCGATGTGGAGGCTGCTCGGCGAGGGGGCGAGGTCGCGAGGTGGGGGTGGCGGAGGAGGAGGGGGCGCTTGGGGAGGTGGCGCTGGGTGATGGGAGGTTCAGGAGAGCTCTGGTGGCGTTCTAGGCAGGAAAAGGAGGACGGTGGCGAGGTGGCTACGGGCAGGGAGGCGTGGTGATGGGAAAAATGGAGCGAGGAGAGGAGGGGTTTTATAGGCGGTCTCGGGAGGCGCTGGGATGGAAAGAGCGAGGGAGATCGGGAAGGTGGAGATTCTGTCTCCATGGATATGGAAAGCTTCGTAGAACGTGAGAGGAAACAGAGGAAGGAGATGATCTCTTGTTGGGCTAGAATAGGAAAGTGCTTAATGGGCCAGCGGTTTTCCTAATAAAAGCGATTCCATTCCTATTTTAAAATTAGGAAACTAAAACAATAAAAGGAAATCAAATCAATTGGAATCAAGAGTTTTTATATACTAAAATTATCAGAAAAATAAAATGTAGATGATGAGCATTATTCCACGGCCAAAATAAAAACTAAAAAAATGTTTTCAGAAAATCCCTAAAGGCTTTATTTCTTTTTGCAAATAATTTTTAAATAAAAACTTTGGTTTTCTTGGCTCAAATATTTTCAAAAATGCCCTGATTTTGGAGGGTCATTTTCCTCCGCTCTTTCTTGCTTGCAAGAATTTATTTCTCGGGTATTTCTCGGGAAGAAAAATAGAGAAGCAAGTGCAAATATTTGAAAGAATTAAATTGCAAAACTCCGTTCAAATTCTTTATAGTTGAAGAAGTCATGTCATCTTCTCTCATTGATTTTAATAGGATGAATTTGAATTTACCGGAGAAGGGGAAAGTCATTTTATTCCCTCTCATTCAAAAGTTTTTGAAAAGGTTCAAATTTTCACTCAAGTTTAATTCACTCAAGCAAACAAACAAACAATTCAATTAATTATATTAACATTCCAAAATTTGGGATGTTACACAAAGTTCAATGCGGTGCCGCACTACGCATACCTAAAGCTCAAGATGCCAGGCCCTCGAGGAGTAATCACGGTCAATGGAAACACGAGCGCTCTCTCCGAATGGAGAGCACACAGCGACCCTCGCGGCGAGAGTACAAAGCAGCCTCTCACAGCAATTCTCGAGTCCGGCCAATAAAGCGTCCGGACAACATCAAGCGCGCCGGAGTAACCTACAACAAGACCGCGCTGGCACGATTCAAGCATCGCAGCGTAGCAATCCGGCCCCAACCCCAGCCCTCGCGAAATTGCGAAGCTAGTATTACGCGTGCACAATTACGCTCTGGAGATACCATGGGCATATGGGGAGGGGCAAGACCACGCACGCCAAGAATGCGGCTCGACCGCACTGGGGGCTCCGATTGTGTCATTCTTTTCTTTTTCCTTTTTCCTTTTCTTACTTTCAGGACTCCGTCTTTGAAGTCCTGTCCGGCACTAGAATCGCCGAACTCACGATGCAGCAGCCAGGGAAGCGAAAGCCACGTCGAGTGTTGGTGGTCTCTATTACGAGCATTATACCTGTTTTACATACCATCCCAGCTTACCCGGAGAGAGACATATTAGATAGTCCCATCTCTTGCTTATCGCACTATTTGTATCGTCCTGCTTTCATTGCAGTACCCTTTTGAATAAACAATACATAGCTTTTGCTTATTATTGCACTACTTCCTTTATCTATACATATGTTCATTTCATGACATGTTGCAACCGTACACTTTGGTACGGCCAATACACCAGGGGCTTAAGTATCCCAAAATTATGATGTGATAAGTCCGAACACTTTCACAAGTGCGGCACCCCGAACTTATAGCATTATATGAATCGTCTCCGAATCATGTCTTGGGTCAATAGTTGGGTTTGCCCGGCTCCCGTGTTTTGGTACCTTACGTTCCGTTATATCGGCTAAGGTGGCACCGGGAGAACCACTGCGATTGTGCCCCATTTGAGCTGGGTCGAGCACCTCAGTGGAGAAAGCTAAAACTGACCGTCATGATAGGGCGAGAGCCGGTCGTTGTTCGTGAGGTTTTTTCGGGTCCCTAAAGACTTATGCCCCTTAGAGCGAGGAACCGGAATTGTCCGGCCAAGGCGTGGATAGCGCCCCGAACTCGGTCTTCCGAATACTAGGGGCTTCGCCGAAATTTAAAATTATAGAATTCTATGGCTAAGTGAGAGTGTTCAAGCATTATAAGTCCGGTTGCCTTGTTTGTTGTGTTGAGCGCCTCCCTAGATGGACCCAAGAATGGGAACGAGAGTGCTCAAGTTTATCCCGAACACCCCAGCACTCGTGGCATGGGGGTTGAAGCCAACGACTTGCCATCTCTCAAATTTGATAAACGGCCGCACAGAAGGTAATATTTTAAATTAATAAGCGTTGCTTAGCACATCTGAACAAGTTTTCAGCGTCTGAGGATAACAAATGCGAGTTTATTCAAAATTACATCTTTGGAGCACTCATCCGCTATTCGGCGGGCACCCTTGAGAGGCCCTCATAGTACATTTCGGGCGTCGATGCTCCTTGCCCTTGGTGGCCCGCCCGTCACAAGCTTCTCCGCATCCAGCTTGCCCCAGTGCACTTTAGCATGGGCAAGGGCCCGACGGACACCTTCAATGCAGACGGAGCGCTTGATGACTTCACTCCCTGGGCAGGCGTCCACCAGCCGCTGCACTAAGCCGAAGTAGCTCCCAGGCATGGCTTCCAAAGGCCACAGCCGCGCTATAAGGCCCTTCATGGCCTGTTCGGCAACCTTGTGGAGCTCGACCAGCTACTTCAGCTGGTCGCTCAGGGGCACCGGATGTCCGGCCTCAGCATACTGAGACCACAATACCTTTTCCATCGAGTTCCCCTCCTAGGCGCGGTAGAATGCGGCAGCATCAGACGCATTACGGGGCAAATCTGCGAATGCTCCTGGAGAGCTCCGAATCCGGGTAAGTAATAGGTAATTTACTTTCACATGCTTCCTTTGCATAAAGAATGCCTTACCCGCCGCTATCTTCTTTAACGACTCAATTTCTTGGAGGGCTTTTTGGGCCTCGGCCTTAGCAGCTTTGGCACTTTCAAGAGCCGAGGCAAGCTCGGACTCTCGAGTCTTGAGTCACGCTCCAAACTCTCGTGTTTTTCCACGAGCTTGGAGCTCTTGCCATACTCTGCCAGCCAGCTCGCCTCCCCTTCTCTCGCTCGGTGCCCTCCGGCCGCTTTGTTTTCAGCCACGGACACCACCTCCTTCAGAGTCGCCACCTCGTTCGTGGCCCCTGCAGTACCCATGTTATTCCTGTTATTTTTGCCTTGAAACCTTTTATAAGGTATTTCTTTAATAAGGCATTACTTACCTTCCTTGTCCTCGAGCTGCTTCTTGGCTTGGCCGAGCTCGTTCTCGAGACCGCTCGAGGCTCTGCTTTAATCTGATGACCTCCATGATCAGTCTGGCAGAGGTCGGCAGCGTAGCCTGCATTCCCATATTGACATACTTATGTTAGACTCCTGCGTATATCTTTTAGATCCTTAGTCCGGCTTTTTTCCGAACACGAACTAAGCATCGAGGGCTCTGTCTATCTTGGTAATATTTTTACATATTCTAAACTTACCTCAAAGCCTGTTAGAAGGCTGGTATAGGCTTCGGTCAGCCCGCTCTTGGCGGACTGAACTGTCCGGATCACCGCACTCATAACAGTGCGGTGCTCCTCCTCGATGGAGGCGCTGTTGAGCGCCTCTAGTAAGCTATCCGGTGCCTCCAATTGGACGGAGGACACCGGCGTCTTACCCTTCTTCCGAAGGGTCCGCTTGCCGGACTCCGGAACCACTGAAGGTTCCGGCATGGAGTCCGGACAAGGGTCGGGCTTAGAGCCCCTGGGGGTCTTGCCCCCCACGCGCCTGGAGTCCGGAAGGTTGCCTTGTGGCACCTCCTGCGCCACCTCCTCTTGACCAAGCCCCTTGGGGCCCCACATGGCGTCGTCCATGGCGTGAGGCGAGGCGGTCAGAAGCGAAGTACTCTCCATTTCCGATGAGCCCAGGGACCCGCTCTATGAATCAGCGAACTCGCCCTTGGGCGGGCTGCACGATTGTTCGACATTAGAGAACACTCTGCAATAATAAAAAGCCATGGGTATCCGGACACTTACGATCTCGCTAGGGGCTTGGCCCTTGTAGGCCAATCCTCCTCGTCGTCGTCGGCGTTGGTGGAGAAGTCCGGAGGAAGGGTTCTTCCCTTCTAGGACCCTCCGGCCTCCCCAGCTGGGGCGGCCTTCCTTTTCCTCTCCTCCCCTGCTGGGGAGAAGCTTCTTTCCTCCTCCTCGTCCTCGGGAGAAGATTCTCGCTTGAGAATCGACGGCACTGGCGTCGGGAGCTCCTTGGAGTTCCGTGGCCTCCTTCTTAGCCTTCTTCTCGGCACCACATGGGGCGCGAGCCAGCGACCCGTCAATCGAGGCGTCCTCGGGTCTTCCGACAAAGGAGCGGACTGCTAATCTGTCCGGATGTCTTGACCGATCTGTCAAAGATTAGGGAGTTTTAGATCCCACATAGAGTCAATCTATGAAAAAGAGTCCGTAAAGGGTAAAATGACTTACCTCGCCGGCTTGGCGCGCGAGCTGTATCCGCGATCTTTGTTAGCGGATCTTTGGGGCTTCGACACCCTTGAACAGCACCTTCGAGGCATCTTCGTACATAGTGTCGAAGAGCGGCTCAAGATTCGTTGCTATGCGGATCGAACTCCCACAAATTAAAGGCCCGTTGTTGGCATGGGAGAATCCGGCGGATGAGCATCACACGGATTACGTCGACAAGCCTGAGATTCTTGTCCACGAGGTTTCGGACACATGTTTGGAGTCGGATAGCTCTTCGAATTCCCCACGTCGGGCCCATCTCTTTCCATGGCGAGAGCCGTGGGGAAGCCAGATCTGGTCGGGGCCGCCACCCATTCGAATTCGCGTGGCTCGGTGATGTAGAACCACCCGATTTCCACCCCTTTATTGTCTCCACAAAGGCGCCCTCGAGCCATTGGACCTTGTCCATCTTGCCGACCATGGCGCCTCCGCACTCCGTTTCACGGCCGCCCACTACCTTCGGCTTGACATTGAAGATCTTCAACCATAGGCCGAAGTGGGGCTGAATCTGAAGGAAGGCCTCGCACCTGACGATAAACGCCGAGATGTTGAGGATGAAATTCAGGGCCAGGTCGTGGAAGTCCAGGCCGTAGTAGAACATGAGCCCCGGACAAATGGGTGAAGTGGAAAACCTAGTCCAGCGGAGGAAGTGGGGAGAAATACCACCCTCTCATGGGGCACAGGGGTTGGAATAAGCTGCCCGCATCGGGCAGCCTGTCTTGTGATGTCGCCGGACAAATATCCGGCCTCCGCAGATCTTGTGATGTGCCCATCCGTGGCGGGAGGCCATCCACTGACTCCGCTCGACATGGTTGGAGAAGGTTGAGGTGGGATGTGCGGACTTAGGCGCTGGAGCTCGAGTCTTGTGAAATGGATGAGCAAAGGAGGAAGAAGGCGAGGTGAAAAGGTGGATCCTTATCCCTTATATGGATGAGACGAAGCTATCGACCCCCACCAGCTGGTAAAACTCGCTTATCTCCCAAGCGTCGTAATCAATGGCGCGAATGGGTTACCCACGTCCGTATTGATGAGAATCCGGAATAAGGGGCACGATCTATGCTTTGATAAGGCGTGTCAAAGAAACCGCCTCGCTAAACGCGCTAAGGTGGAGCGGTAAAAGCGATTCATATAAAGGCCTGGCGTGGTGTGATGTCACGCCCGCGGAATCGTCGGCAGATCTGTGCGAAAGTTATTCTCTCTGGCGGTATGTGGAACTTGTTTTGCGAGCGGACACTATCCTTGTGTTCAAAACCTTCTATGAAGTATTCGGAGGAGGAACCCGCCTCGCAATGCCGAAGACAATCAACGCACCGGACTCGTCGTCATTGAAGCCTGGTTCAGGGGCTACTGAGGGAGTCCCGGACTAGGGGTGTCCATATAGTCGGGCTATCGTCACGGCCGGACTCCAAGACTATGAAGATACAAAATTGAAGACTTCGTCCCGTGTCCGGATAGGACTTTCCTTGGCGTGGAAGGCAAGCTTGGTGATACGGATATGTAGATCGCCTACCATTGTAACCGATTCTGTGTAACCCTAACCTATCCGGTGTCTATATAAACCGGAGGGTTTTAGTCCGTAGGACGAACAACAATCATACCATAGGCTAGCTTCTAGGGTTTAGCCTCCTTGATCTCGTGGTAGATCTACTCTTATACTACCCATATCATCAATATTAATCAAGCGGGAGTAGGGTATTACCTCCATCGAGAGGGCCGAACCTGGGTAAAACATCGTGTCCCTTGTCTCCTGTTACCATCCGCCTAGACGCCTTGATTCGGGACCCCCTACCCGAGATCCGCGGTTTGACACCGACACTTGTCCTTCTGAGGAGGAACTACTGCGACAATGTCATCTTCGAGCCCTAACCGCTGACATGGGCATCTTACCTCGCTTAGGAGCCTTTACTTCCCAACCTTCAATGGCGGCCCTTTTCTTCCCATGGGGAGAAGGGATGTCAGCTTCTCCTTCTCTTTCATCTTCAGAAGAGGGAGTTCCAATCTCCCCGGACATAGTGTCTGGTGTACCTTTAGAGTGGAGGTCACTTTTGGCCTTCTGGCTCTCCTCCTTGTCCTCCTTCACCGGCACTTGATATGGCGCCGGAGCCTGCATCCTTGTTAACACAGGATCAGCTGAGTCTTCGGGAAGAGGGGCCGAACACCTAATGCTTTCCGCCTTCTTTATCCAGCCCTGGTCGAAGATGGTTTTCTCAGTATATTATTATGGGATATTTAACTAAGCTATGTTTGGGAATCGAGTGCTTACCGAGGTATCCGGATGATTGCAGATGCCGATGTCCTCGGTGGTATCCGACCACTGTTTTCGTGTCCCGAAGAATAACTTCCACATTCCTCTGTGTGTCGTGCCGAAGAAGTGCTGAAGTGTCTGTGGTCCTTCTGGATTGAACTCCCACATGCGGAGGGGCCGTCGCTGGCAGGGTAGGACCCGGCAGAGTAACATTACCTGGATTACATTGATGAGACCGGTGTCCCTCTCAAGGAGACTCCGAATGCGGCTTTGTAGAGTCTACACTTCGTCGACTGATCCCCAGTCCAACCCCTTATTGATCCATGATGCGAGCTGTACTGGAGGGCCAGATCGGAACGCAGGTGTATCTTCCCACTTGGTACCACGGGGTTCAGTGATGTAAAACCACTCCCGCGGCCATAAGTTGGAGGATTCCGTGAAGGAGCCTTTTGGCCAAGGGATATCAGTGAGTTTGCTCACCGTAGCACCACCGCACTCTGCTTGCTTCCCCTCGACTACCTTCGGCTTCACATTAAAGGTCCTGAGCCATAAGTCGAAGTGGGGGGAATGCGGAGAAAGGCCTCGCACGTGATGATGAATGCCGAGATATGAAGGAAGGAGTCCGGAGCTAGATCGTGAAAATCTAGCCCGTAGTAGAACATGAGCCCTCGAATGAAGGGATGGAGAGTGAACCCTAGCCCCTGGAGGAAGTGGGAGATGAATATGACCCTCTCGCCGGATATGGGAGTAGGAATAACCTGCCCTTGAGCAGGAAGCCTGTGGGGGATTTCCGCGGTCAGGTATCTTGCCTCTCGGAGCTTCGCAATATCCTCCTCTGTAACAGAAGAGGCCACCGACCGGCCTTGAAGGCTGGATCTGGACATGACTGAGAGGCTCGTAGCAATTAAACCCTGGGTACTGGAACTCGAGGTTGGGAAGGTTAAGGAAGAGGCAGGCGTAGAAAAGAAAGACGGGTCTGTGCCCCTTTATAAAGGCGGTGAATATCAAACGCCTCCTCATGGGCCTTAAAACTTGCCTATTCCCAAGGGATCATGCCGACGTGATGGTTGGATTACCCACACCCGTATTGATGAGAATCCCGCAATAAGGGGACATGATCTCTGTTTTGACAAGACGTGCCAGTAAAACCGCATCTCGAAATATGAAGCGGCAGGCCGAAAAACGGTTCGAAATAATGACCGGGTGGTGATGTGGTGTCACGCTACAAAAAGTTGTCAGTAGATTGGACTCGTGAAATATTATACTCTCTGTGGTTGTGTGTGGTACTTGTTTTGCAGAGCCGGACACGTTCTTTGTGTTCGAAGGCTGTTTTGTGAGTATTCTGAGGAGGAACCCGCCTTGCAATGCCGAAGACGATCTGCGCGCCGGACACCTCGTCATTGAAGCCTGGTTCAGGGGCTACTGAGGGATTCCTGGACTAAGGGGTCCTCGGGCGCCGTCCGTCCTGTTTGATATGGGCCGGGCTGATGGGCTGTGAAGATACAAGACCGAAGACTCTCACCCGTGTCCGGATAGGACTCTCCTTGGCGTGGATGGCAAGCTTGGCATTCGGATATGAAGATTCCTTTCTCTGTAACTGACTTTGTACAACCCTAGTCCTCTCCGGTGTCTATATAAACCGGAGGGTTTAGTCCATAGGGACAATCATAATCATCTGAGCTAGACTCCTAGGGTTTTAGCCATTATGATCTCGTGGTAGATCAACTCTTGTAATACTCATATTCATCAAGATCAATCAAGCGAAGTAGGGTATTACCTCCATAGAGGGCCCGAACACAGGTAAACATCGTGTCCCTGTCTCCTGTTACCATCGACCTTAGGCGCATACTCGGGACCCCCTACCCGATATCCACCGGTTTTGACACCGACAGTGATCACGAGTGGAAGCTTCATCATTTCTTGAGCTGGATCTTGAAGACTTTCTGAAGCCTTTCTTCTTGGTGAACTTCTGAAACTTCTTCACAAGCATAGCAAGCTCCTTTCCAATGTCTTTAGGATCCTCAGAATAGCTATCAGATTCTTCTTTAGAAGAGGATACAACCTTTGCCTTCAAAGCGCGAGTTCGGCCATAGTTGGGACCATAGATATCTCTTTTCTCCGATTGCTGGAACTCATGTGTGTTGAGCCTCTCGTGTATGTCAGACGGATTGAGAGTCTTGAAGTCAGGGCGTTCTTGAATCATCAGGGCCAGGGTGTCGAATGAGCTGTCAAGCGATCTCGGAAGTGTCTTGACGATTTCATGCTTGGTGATCTCAGTGGCGCCGAGTGCATGAAGCTCATTTGTGATATCAGTGGGGCGATCAAATGTGAGCTGGACATTCTCATTGTCATTTCTCTTGAAGCGGTTGAAGAGGTTGCGAAGAACACTGATCCTTGAGTCTTTACGGGTTGAGGCGCCGTTGACCTTGGAGAGCCGGTCCGGACTAGCTTCACGGTTTCGAGCACTCACACGACCATCTTGTCCTTTGGTCAGATGACCACAGATGATGTTCTTGGCTATAGAATCCAGTTGAATGAACCTCTTGACATCAGCAGGGGTGACACCTTCACCGGCCTTGGGTACACCATTCTTGACGACATACCAGAGGTCGACATCAATGGCTTCAAGATGCATGCGCATCTTATTCTTCCAGTAGGGGTAACCAGTGCCATCGAAGACATGGCACGCAGCGGAGACTTTGATTATTCCTGCAATCGACATAGCTAAAACTCCAGGTGGTTAAACCGAATCACACAGAACAAGGGAGCACCTTGCTCTGATACCAATTGAAAGTGCTAGTTATCGACTAGAGGGGGGTGAATAGGCGATTTTTATGGAAGTCTTCAAAACACGAGGGCTATGAAGACTATTGATATGCAAAGGAAGGTAGACTACACTAGGCAAGCCATAGTCAAGTAAGCAATGAAGTGAAAGCACAAAGATTATTAGCAGCTAGGTAGTATGGATCAGGATGGAAGATAGTATGAAGCCAAACAACAATAGTCGTCACATAGTGAAGTCAATCAGATCAAGCAAGCAGGCAATGACTTCACGAAGACAAACTGTAAGTAAAGAGAGGTAAAATATAGAACCAGTAGCTTGGTGAGGGCAGGGATTTGTTGGACCAGTTCCAGTTGCTGTGACAACTGAACATCTGGTTAGGGAGGCTGGGATTTAACTCAGAAGACCGCGTCTTCACCTTATTCCCCTTGAGCCAAGGACACCTAGTCCTCGCCCAATCACTCTGGTAAGTCTTCAAGGTAGACTTCCAAACCTTCACAGACTTCTTCACCGGCAATCCACAATGACTCTTGGATGCTCAGAACGCGATGCCTAACCGGCTGGAGGATTCACAGTCCTCAAGTGTAACAAGTCTTCAGGTCATGCGGACAGAAAGATTTCAGTGATGCCTACCACTCTTTGGCTCTAGGTGTTTTGGGCTTTGTCCTCACAAGGATCTCTCTCTCTCAAATGCTTCGGAGGTGGGTTTCTCTCAAACAACAAAAGCCATGCACTAACTCTGAGCATCCACCAATTTATGGTGTAGGGGGTTGCTACGTCTCGAGCTTGCGTTGGATTTCCCCGGAGAGGAGAGGATGATGCAGCACAGTAGCGTAAGTATTTCCCTCAGTTTTTGAGAACCAAGGTATCAATCCAGTAGGAGACTACGCGCAAGTCCCTCTGTAGGACCTTGAAGTATGTCTAGAGGGGGGTGATTAGACTACTTGACCAATAAAAACTTAACCTTTTCCCAATTTTATAGTTTGGCAGATTTTTGCTATTTTTGGATAAGTCAAGCAATCATCACACAATTCATGCAAGCATGCAAAGAATATATTGGCAGCGGAAAAGAAAGCATGCAACTTGCAAGAAAGTAAAGGGAAGGGTTTAGAGGATTCAAACGCAATTGGAGACACGGATGTTTTTCTCGTGGTTCCGATGGGTGGTGCTATCGTACTTCCACGTTGGTGGAGACTTCAACCCACGAAGGAGTAGCGGTTGTGCGAGTCCACGGAGGCTCCACCCATGAAGGGTCCGCAGTAGCAACCTTGTCTATCCCACCATGGCCGTCGCCCACGAAGGACTTGCCTCACTAGCGGTAGATCTTCACAGTAAGCGATCTCCTTGCCCTTACAAACTCCTTGGTTCAACTCCACAATCTTGTCGGAGGCTCCCAAGTGACACCTAGCCAATCTAGGAGACACCACTCTCCAGAAGTAACAAATGGTGTGTTGATGATGAACTCCTTGCTCTTGTGCTTCAAATGATAGTCTCCCAACACTCAACTCTCTCTCATAGGTTTTGGATCTGGTGGAAAGATGATTTGAGTGGAAAGCAACTTGGGGAAGGCTAGAGATCAAGATTCATATGGTAGGAATGGAATATCTTGGCCTCAACACATGAGTAGGTGGTTCTCTCTCAGAAATGGTAAGTTGGAAGTGTAGGTTCAGTCTGATGGCTCTCTCCACGAATGAAGAGGAGGTGGAGGGGTATATATAGCCTCCACACAAAATCCAACCGTTACACACAATTTACCAAACTCGGTGGGACCGAATAGTTAAACTCGGTCAGACCAATTCAGTAAACCTAGTGACCGTTAGTGATTTTCGGTGGGACTGACATGCATCTCGGTGAACAGATATGGTTAGGGTTAGGGCATAATGTAATCTCGGTGAGACCGATTACACAAACTCGGTGAGACCGATTTTGGTAATTAGCTAACCAGAGAGTTGGTCAGGTAAACTCGGTGGGACCGATTTGCTCTTTTCGGTGAGACGAAATGTTACAAAAAGGAAGCAGAGAGTTTACATTTCAATCTCGATGGGACTGATCGCTCACTTGGTTAGACCGAAGCGTTCTGAAGGAAGCAGAGATTGCAACCCCATCTCGGTGAGACCGAGATCCCTATCGATAAGACCGATTTGCTTAGGGTTTGTGGCGGTGGCTATGACTTTTGGAATCGGTGGCGCGGATAGAAAGAATCGGTGTGACCGATTTTGGCTTTAGGTTTAGGTCATTTGTGGATGTGGGAAAGTAGTTGAGGGTTTTGGAGCATATCACTAAGCACATGAAGCAAAAGGCTCATTAAGCAACACCTCGTCCCTTCTTGATAGTATTGGCTTTTCTGTCACATCCCTAGCTTCTGGTACTGCCTGGTGTTTTGCATCTTGTTGCATCATGTTTAAATTCTATTTAAATTGAAATGGGGATTGACCAAACCCTAGCATCAGAAAGAATTCAACTAGGTTCAAATAAAAATATCTTCAATGAACCCAAAATGCCTTCCCAAAATGTTCATCATCTTTGGTTTGGTCTTGAACCTCTGCCAAAAGTATTGCACATTTTCTAGGTCAATTGGGGTCACTGAATTAAATCTTATTGTAGTTGACTTTGGGCATTTAAATACTATAAATATTTTAAATGTCAATTAATCCTAAACTGAAATATTCTTGTTGGAAATATTCCAAGCAGTGACCTCGATTAGTGGCACGATTTTTGAAAGTGCCTAGCCATTTTACTAAGTCAAGAAACAAATGTCGAATTAGAAAAGAGAAAGAAAAGGAAAAGCAGAGACTCACCGGGAACTTACAGGCGCCCACAAAGCCCACTGGCTGGCGGTTAGCCAGCCCAGCCCACCAGCGCCACCGTCCTCAAGCTCCTGCCGGGAGGGCGATGTGAGTCGCCCTTGAGCGAGGCAGCGCCACAGCCACCTCATCTCTGCCTGCTTGCCCGGACACCTCAGGGAGATGCCACGCGCCAGCCCCGACTCTCTCCCGACCTCTCACTCGCCCCCACCCCGCTCTTTGCTTCGCTTCCCCCTCGGACCCGAGTGCTGCCGTCGCCGCCGTTCGCCATAGCCGTAGCCACCGCATCCCCCTCGACCTGTCTCCACGCCCTAGAGCTCCGCCTCGTCGCCTACATCGTCCTCGGCAGTCAAGCAACCAGGGCGCGCCGTAATCCGCCATCAGCGTCGTCTTCACCTCCGGCCACGGAGATTACCTTCGCTGCCCGACCCTCCGGCCCTTCCCGAGCCTCTGCGCTTCCCCACGTGACGGCTGTGAGCTCCGCCCGAACCCTCTCTTCCCGCCTCATTTGCGCGCGTAGCCCTAGTTTCACCGGGCCGATAGCTCCTCCCGCCCGACCATGCCGCCACGCTGACTCTGGCCGCGCAAGCTTCGCCTCCGAGCACGTCAGCGCACTCGAGGAGTCTCCGGGAGCTCGAATCACCCGCCCGTTAGGCCTACCTGCACCGTAGCCACAACCCGTGCACACGAACTCCGTCGCCGCCCGCGAGCTTGTTCCGGCAAGCTTGTGTCATCAGCCCCTCCCACCTGCCCTAGCAGATCTTGTATGACCTTGACTCGCCGTGAGAGCCAAACCCGCCGCAAACCGCCGCTTTGTAGTGCGAGCCGAGCAATTCGGCGTGCCTCGCCGTGTCCCATGGTGCGCCGGCCAAACTCCGGCGAGCCGACGTAGCCACTTAGTTAGGGCTAATCACCCCATGAGCCACTGCCATGTGGGCCCTAAGCAATTAGGATTAGTATATTTTTTACATTAAATTAGTGTTAATGTCGTGGACCCCGTGCGGTTTGACTTTGGCCAAGTCAGCTTTGGTGGTCCCATGTCATCCACCTAAACCAGCTGAGACAACGGCGTATGGGTCCCCTGGTCAGGTTTGACTTGGCCGACCAGTTGACTGCTGACATCACAGTGGCGTCATCTTGGCGCATTAATTCGATTTCTGGATTTATTCTTATTCAGGAAATTCCAGAAAATAGTATAAACTTCTAAAATTCATATAAAACCAACCGTAACTCCAAATGAAATAAATTATATATGAAAAATTATCAGAAAAATCCAATCTATCCATCTGTACCATTTTCATGCATGTTTGATGAAGTTAACTTCACTGTTTAGGATGAAACATGAATAGGGCAACTTTGATAATAGTTTTGGAGTTGGGATTTGGTATAGTTTTGAATTCCACTTCAATCAAAATGACTTGCTGTTGCATTAGCCCAAATCACAGCATATTACCATGCCATGATCATGCATCATATTGCTGCATTGCATTGATTGTGTTTCTTCCTTGTTTGTCGGTGCTTGTTTCCTCTCGGTAGGCGTATCCCGGCGATGAGTTCGATGACACGGATGAAGAACTATATTATCTTCAGAAGTGCCAGGCAAGCAAAACCCCCTTGTTCATTCTGATATAATCCCACTCTCTCGCTCTTGCTCTCTTTTACTGCATTAGGACAACTCGATTCATCTGTTACTTGCTGCGGTAGCTGAACCCTTATCCTCTGCATGACTGTCATTGCCATAGTAAATAGATGAAACCCACTAGCATGAGTAGGAGTTGTTTGAGCCTGATGTGCCTACTCATTCATGCTTGTTTGTCATGCACTGCTACTGCTTAGAGTTGAGTCAGGTCTGATTTATCAGGGATGAATCAGAGGTGTGTGAACATGTCCTACTATTGAGAGCTAAGTGTGTGAACACGATTTGGTAAAGGTAGCGGTGAGAGGCCATGTAGGAGTACATGGTGGGTTATCTCATTGCAGCCGTCCTCGAGGAACTGAGTTACGTGTTTGTGATCCATGAACAGTTACTACCACACATTGGGTTCGGTAACTCGACCCTCTCGACTTATTAATCAACTTGATCTCTGTCCGGGAGTTGCAACTAGTTTACGGTGTTTGTAGGTAGTGTTAGTAGTCTACCAAGTGGCACCCGATGCAGGTGGGCTTAGGACAGACTAGGCACCGTGCACGGTGTACCAAGCGTAGAACCACCCGTCGAGGTGGGCTTGGGAACCCTGCACACATCATTTGGGGCCGTGGCGACACCCGGCGGATCTCCTTGCGGATGGAACCCGAATAGGCGATAAACTGGACTAGAGACTTGTGTGGTTAGTCAGGTCGTGGCCGACTCCCTCGCCGAGCTTCCGCTTGAAGGTTGCCGAGATACGAGGTGTACATGGCGGTAAGTGGCGAGGCGTGTGTGAAGAAGTACACCCTGCAGGCTTAATATGATCTATTGAATAGCCGTGTCATGGTAAAGGACTTGGGTTGCCTATAACAGTTCATAGACAAGTGAAAGTGGATACTCTAAAATGCGCAAGAAAAGCGTGAGTGCTATGGATGGCGTTCTCGTAGGGAGGCGGGGCGGATCCATAATGGTGTATTGATATGGTGAATATGTGGACTCGTGCGCCACCTCAAAGAGTTACTTGCAGTCTTAGTTTAGGATAGCCACGAGTCAAAGCTGGCTTGCTGCGGTCAAACTCCACCACCTTTTGATAATGATGCATATGTAGTTAGTTACGATGTAAGTCTTGCTGAGTACATTTGTACTCATGTTTGCTTATTTTATGTTTTGCGAGAGGCGTCGGTCTCGCTAGTAGTTCGCATGGACTTGACGTTTAGCTTGTTACCTCAGCTACGATCTTGTGCCCTCGGCGGAGATCTGGTAGATAGTCGGGCTTCTCAGCCTTTTTCATTTTAGTTATGCGTACTCGGACATGTTTAGCTTCGCTTGTGTTTTGACTTGTATGCTGAATGTTGGGTCATGAGACCATGTTTGTAATATCTCGCTCCTCGGGCCTAATGAATAATACTTGAGTCGTAGAGTTGTGTTGTGATGCCATGTTGTATTTACACATATCGAGCATATTGTGTGTATGTTTGAAATGCTTGGTATGTGTTGGATCCGACAATCTAGTTGTTTATCCTTGGCAGCCTCTCTTATGGGAAATGTAGTCTAGTGCTTCTGGCGATAGTAGTCCGCTTCTGACCGGTTCACGAGTCTGCTAGCCCAGCACTCTTTGCTCTGGACATTTGGTAGCGGCATGTGTTTCACTCCGTTCTGTATACGTCCCTTGAAATGTCACGCGGTGACATCCGAGTCCTGCCTAGCCTGCTACAGCCGGGTTACGAGTCTGTTAGCCAGTGCTACAGCCAGATTCATCGTTGATGACCGACATGCTCGAAGTTGATTCATGTATGCTGTCCCCATGGGTTAGTGCGCTTTGGGTTCACGACTAGCCATGTCGGCCGGGTTCTCTGTCATATGGATGCTAGCGACACGATCATATCGTGAGCCAAAAGGCATAAGCGGTCCCGGGCCATGGTAAGCGACACCCATGGGAATACCGTGCGTGAGGCCGCAAAGTGATATGAGGTGTTACCGGCTAGATCGATGTGACTTGGAATCGGGGTCCTGACATTTTCCTATAGACTCAATGTGATCTTGGATCACTAAAATGTAAAATGAAGAGTCTTGAGCTTTTGAGCTTGAGCCAATCCTTGTGCTTAGTATTTTGAGGGATCCACTTTCATCATCCATGCCATGCCATTCATTGAGCTTTCTGAAATAATAGTCTTGGAATAGCATTAGCTCAATGAGCTATATGTTGTTATGAATTACCAAAACCACCTAGGGATAGTTGCACTTTCAATCTCCCCTTTTTGGTAATTGATGACAACATATAGATCAAACTTCGACAAAAGATAATAAGATTTAAATAACATAAATAAGCTTTGAGAAGTATGTGATAAGCAAGAGCTCCCCTAAATTTGTGCATAGTTTTAGATTTGCTTTGGACTGCAAATGCACAATGAATTAGGCTCATGGGTTACTCTTCCATGTCACATACATCTTGGTGGGCGCTCAAAATAATAAACAATGAATACATGCACTCATCACCAAGCAAAGTGAGTGATCACATAAGATAGATAGGATAATATCAAGCATGCATAAGTGTAGCTTATGATCAAACACATGATCATCAATGTCTCACAAACATAATATCTCAACCAAAAGCAAACAAAGTTTTGAAAAACCACCAAATAAAGCAAGAGAGACAAATAAAGCAAGAGAGAACAAAAGCAACACACTCTCTCTTGAAGCCTATGATCTATACATTGTTCTCCCCCTTTGGCAACAAGTTACCAAAAAGTTCATAGAAAATGCATAGTGCTAGATCGACTCCCAGGCTTGATCTTCAGGTGGTGGTGTAGAGATGGCTCCTTGGGCGAAGACTTGAGTTGATGTAGATGGGTGGAGATGATGAAGGTCTTTGGAGCTGGTGGCACTTGAGGTTGTAGCTGGTGCGAAGAAGTTGCTCTTGTGTGAGAAACTAGCACAATTTGGTGACCTCTGGGCTCTAGGCACTCTGGCAAACACATTTGTTGTTGTCTTACCCTTCCTCTCTGCATGTCTTCTTGTAGCTCCTCCTTTGCATTCGAATCTCAGTTACCTTCACATCTAAGTTATAGAACTTTTGTTCTATGATCCTCTCGAGCTCTCTGATTTTGAGTTAGGGTGGCCAATCCTTCTCAATCCTCAAGGTTGATGCTATTAAGTAACCAAGCTGCTCCTGCTTGTTCTTCAAGAGATACTCAGATGCCTCCTCTTGAGTTGGCATCTTGGCAGCCTTCTCCCTCTTTGCCTTCTCTTTCTTCTCTGAGCTTGGACTGATTGTGGATCATCTTCATTCATGACAACCTCATTGTCCTCAAACTTTGGATAAAGTGGAAAGTGTTCCTTATCCAATGATATTTTCATGTGCCCATCTTTGAGTTTATCGGTTCTTGAATCGAGGTGCATATCCACAGCTCCTCTTCTAATCTGCTGCAGTCCTCTTGATAGTTTCAATGATCAGGCTCAAGACTTTAAACTTTTGTGGCACATCAAACACATGCAACATGTTGATGGCATGCCCTCTGATCATGTTATGGTCACCAGACTTGGGCAACAAAGTGTGCCTCAGAATCCAATTGATAGTTGGCAACCCTGACAGCAGATAGTGAACCGATCCAAACTTGTGAGTTGCTAATGCCTTGTTTGGAATTTCCTTGTACATGTGAGCCATTGAATTGTGATCCTTTTTCTTATTTGCATAGATGTCTAGGTCATCCTCATTCTCCTCTGGGGCATTTATCAGCTTTGCCCTCCTCAACAGTTGGTGGTACCTTGTACCTTGAGCATCAAACAATTCTCCCATCTGGGTAGAAATGTGATGTGGAGTAAAACTGCATGATAAGCTCATCATTCCAATTTGTGAGCTTCTGCCCAACAAAATCTGCAACTCCACAACTCACAAAGCTGTCCTGCACTCCAGGATAGTGCTCTTCATTCTCCTTGATGAAGTTCCAGTCGACCCATCTCATGTCACAGACAATGATCTTCTTGTCCAACAGAATGGTCTCATAAAAGTCCTGCTATTCCTTTGTATGGAACCTGTAGTCAACAACAGTTCTTCTCCTTGATGCATATGGATCTTCCAATCTCCATTCCCTCAATCATGAGTCCTTCACGACTCTCATGTTCTCACCACAGGATGGGCATCATTGTGATGCAGTATCTTTGGCTTGAGCTTCCTCGAACTTGTCCTTCTTCATCTTCCTCATCAACCTCGGGCATTGGAGCCTTGTTCTTCTCGGCAATTGGAATACTCCTAGTATTCCTCTTTAGTCTGACTTGGCCTTGAGGGGCAGCTTTGGGTGCTTCCTTGGGCTTAGATGTGGCAGCCCACGATCTGATTGCATCACCCATTAGCTTTGGTGCCTTTGGTCTTTGGTGCGTGAGCTCTTCCTCTTCCATCATGGAAGGCTTCCCAATAACTCTGGCCTTGGTCATCTTGACCCTTTCCTTCCTCTTCTTGCTCTCGACAACTAGCTCTTTGGGATCAGGATTTTCGGGTAGTTTAGTTGATGTTACGGCCTTAGACATTGGTTGTCTTCCTGCAGTCCTTTTGGTCTTCATGACCCTTTCCTTCTTGACCACCTCTTTCTTTGAAGTTGCCTCATCTTCCTCAGCCTGTAATCTTCATCCTCTGAATCTGAATTTCTTTTCCTCCTTTGCCTAGTAGCAGCCTTAGGCAAATTGCTAGGAGTACTACTGCTCCCTTCATCGAAGTTGAGGGACTAGTGCCCTCACTCAAGTTTATCTGCTCTTCGACATATTACATTTGTCACTTTGATCGGACATATTGCAAAAAGTGACTGCTGACCTGTGAAGAATTTATAGATGAGATACAAAGATGAGCATCACAAAATGCAGAGGTTTTGCAAAGAATGACTCAAAAGTTCAGTTTTAGTTTTCCACGAAAGCATTTCGGATCCACCGATTTTCAAACTCGGTGATACGAAGCAGTTTTGGAACCTAAATGATGATCTCGGTTGGACCGAGTTTGATTCGATGGCACCGAGACTGCTAGGGTTTCACAAAATTCTCAAATCGGTTGCACCGATTAGTAAATCTCGGTCGGACCGAGAGTCACTTGTGCAATGGCATAAGCCAAATCGGTGAGACCGAGTTTTTCAACTCGGTGGGTCGAGATGGTTTGGTGAAACCTAAACCTAAAATTGAATCACAACTAATCTATGAACTACTTTGGCTGGATAGATGAGTTGCAATCGTAACAAGATTCAATGTGAAAACAATGTGCTAGGAATCGGACATGGATAGCACAAAGATCAAGTCCATACCCTAACTTGGCGGTGGACTTGCTACGGCGGCTGGCGGGGCGACATCTGTTGGCGGTGGCGAAGACCAGCAACAGGGCTGCTTTGGCGGCGAGGAGGCGATCCGGAGACCACGATGGCGAGCGAGCTGATGTCTTGGCGAAGGGTTTGGAGAAATTTCAAAATTTTGCCCGTGACTATATATAGCCGACCACAGCCGGTGTGACCAAAGTGGAACAACTCGGTGGCACCGAGATGCATAAGCCAAGCGATTCTGACAACTCGGTGTGACCGAAAAGTTCAAATCGGTTGCACGAGATTAAAACTCAGATCAACTTGATGATCTCGGTAGGACCGAAATGGAAGGATCGGTCGGATCGAGAATCATTAAGAGGTTTTGGAAGTTTAAGTCTATGATGAATCGGGGACTCGAGTGCTCCTCACAGAGTGGTTCGAATCGACTTGATTAAATTTTGTGATGTAGCATGAATAGAGTTTGAGGCGAGAAAAGCATAGATAGCTAAAGAAGGTTCTTAGGCATTCTTGTCCATCCACTTGGCCAAAGAAGAAAGAACCAATCAAACAAAACAACAAGTGGATGTCCTACCAATTCTAGCATCTATCAAACAATTGGCGATGACTAGGTCATCTATATATGAGTATATTGACTTAGGAGTCAAATGAGAACATTTGATCATAGGTCATACTCATCGTTTAAGCTCAAGTGGGGTTACCACTTTTACATAATGCATTAATGTGTTCACATCATTAGAGTTGCTTTGACTCAATTCTTAGAGTTAAGCTCCCCTAGATGTGAGATCCCCCTTAGAGGTTGAACTAACCTTGGGTTTTGTCGATGATGACTTCATGTAGGTGTTGAAGATGTAGATGCTCAATGTTGATGTAGATCATTTGGAGCAATCCTTTGGAGTGAGTTGCACTTTCAACTTGCCTACATGGGTTAGTCCATAAGGAACAAACAAGAATATCCATAGACATAGAGTGATGCACACACAAGATGATGTCCATGAAAACATTAGGTTACCTTGTCCCTTGCATTACCAACATGAGGTTTGTGACTCCTTAAACTAGTGCAAGATGTGAAAGTTGATTGCACTTGTTCTCACCAAAATGATATGAGTGAAGAATGTTGGCGGAGTCACCCTCAAGAACTCTCTAGTTCTTCTTCTTCAGGATCCGCATCATCTTGATGGGAATCCTTGGACTTGTAGTTGTACTTGATGAAGTAGAACTTGGCGTAGTCTTGGGAACCCACTCGAGCGAGGCTTTAGGTGCTTCTTCAAATGCATCAATCTCTTCTTGAAGCTTGTCCTTGCCTTTGTTCTTGTGGTCTTGTGGTGGAAGATCATCTTGAGCTTGTGTCCCTTGAAGGAAGTAGGATCATACTTCTCTTGTTGAGGAACAAACTTTGTCTTGGGGTATTGATCTTCTTCCCTCAACTCCATTGGCGTTGAACTTTCGTTCAAATCCAACACCTTGATTCTTCGGTGCCTTCCTTGCTTGCGTACAATTTCCTCGAATTGCTTACTCCCGGCAAGGCTCTTGTAAACACCTTTCTCTATAATTCCCTTCAATAAACTATTTTCTTGCTCAAGTGTAACTTGGCTAAGAGAATCATTAGTGGAATCAAGAGATCTACTAGAAGCAACAACATTGGATTTGACATTATTATTGTTACTACTAGAGGAAGTATCTTTCGTGTACTTGTTACTAGACTTGACTTGAGGCATGTGAGTAGATAAGAGTAAGCAGCTTGGCAATGTAAGAAGAACTTTTCTTGCGGAGATCATCATTGATTGCCTTTAAGAACTCATGCTCTTGCTCAAGATTGATCTTTTCAAAGCGTAACTTCTCATGAGCCCTTAAAAGTTCTCGATGATCTTCGAAGATAGTTTCATGAGCCAATTTAAGAGTGTTTAGTTCTTTAGTTAGAAGCTCAATTTTCTCCTTATCATTGTCATTCGTTTGATTTGCATGATTAATTGACGTTTCATCATAGTATTCATCACTAGACTTGTCAACAAGTAAATCATCATCACCTAGCAAGTCATCTTCATCACTATTGAAATCAACATACTCGGGATGTGTTACCTTAGGACCTTTGGCCATGAAGCATCTTCCAATTCCTTCATTTGGTGAATCAAATATGTCGTAGGATTTGGTTGACGCAAGTGCTAGACCGGCAACACCTTCATCTTGAGTATATTTGGAGTCGGAGTGATAGCTTCTCTCGGAGTGATGGTCGGAGTCGGAGCCGGAAACCCATTCACCAACATGAGCTTGATGTCTTCGTTTTGTGTAGCTCCTTGATGACTTGTCCTTCCTTTCGAATCCTTGCTTCTCCGTGAGGTCTTCGTTCATAACGATCATCTCTACTCCTCCTCTCTCTCGGTGGTGATTCTTTTCTTTTGCTTCTACTTTTGGAGAATCTTCTCTTCTTTTGTAGGGTCCCGTACACTCATTGGAGTAGTGTCGGGTCTCCCATAATGTAGCAATTGCTCTCTCGACTAGAAGATCTTTTGTCATTGTAATACCTTGACTTGGAGCTTCTTTCTTTGCTTCTACTTTTGTAGAACTTGTTGAAGTTCTTCACCATTAAGCTCAATTCTTCATTGAAGGTTGGTTTCTCACTTGATGATGTGGGGGCTTCACTTGAGGCTTTGTAAGCACCACTTGACTTGTTGTGAAGTTCCTCCTTGTCCTTGAGTGACATCTCATGAGCAACAATCCTTCCAATGACTTCCGTTGGCTTGAGATCTTTGTAGTTTGGCATCATTTGGATCAATGTGCTGCGGTATCATACTTTCCATCCAATGCTCTTAGGATCTTCTTGATGATGAATTTGTTGGTCATCTCTTCACTCCCTAAGCCGGCAATCTCATTTGTGATAAGAGCAAGCCTAGAGTACATTTCAGCGACACCTTCACCATCCTTCATTTTGAACTTGTCAAGCTGACTTTGGAGCACATCTGTAACATCCCAAATTTTCAATTTTGAATGTTATACATAGAGCATCATTGCATATCATATTTTTTTCATGCATTTTTGCTCGATCCTAGAAATTCTACACAACTCAAGGACCCACGGAGAGAGTTGGGGATTTCGTTACTTTCATATTTGAGTTTTCTCAAATTTTGAAAATAGGATCATTTGATTTTAATTATTTTATCTTCAATTATTTCTACTATCAAAATATGAGAGAGAATAAAATGACTTTCCCAAAATAAAAATAATGAAGATTTAATAATAAAATCAAATAAGATTTTATTTTGGACTTTTTAGCCTTTTATTTGAATTTAGGAAAATCGCATTTTCCAAAATTGCATTTAGGCCCCAAATAAATGTTCATCTTGTAAACTTGATTTTAGAAGCGGGAAAATTATTCGGTATTTTTGGAGTTCGTTTAGTATTTCTTTTTATTTTTTTCTTCTGCGGAATTATTTTAAAAAGCAGCGCACCGACCTTGAGCCGTGCCTAGCGGGACTCCGCTCGGGGCACTATATAAGCGCCGCCCGCGCCCCACACACCGAGTCGCCGCCCAGCCCACCCGCCTCGCCTTGACCCAACCCTTGAAACCCTAACCTAGCCGCCGCTTGACCCGCCGCCTTGCCGGGACGGCCGTCGCCGGACCCGTCGCCGACTCGCCGCCGACCCGCCGCCGAGTTCGCCGCCGCCTCATAAACCGTGCCCCGGTTTATTTTCTAAAACTCATGCGGTTTTCTTGGTTTATTCGGTTTTTTAGTTCTCGTTTTTTATTTAGATCGTTTTTTGGTTCGGTTAAATAGCGAGCGTTACGTTCGTTCGTTCGTTTTTAACGAACACGTTCGTCGAATTAGTTTAGTTAACGAGCGTCCGTTCGTTAACCGTTCGTCGTTTTTCTTTTCTCGGATTTAATTCGTGATTTTTACGATCGCGATTCTTGATCCGATTTTCGTTTTAGTATAACTTTTAAGCTCGTTTATCGAATCAGGCGATTCAAGCGCTGGAGTTTAAATCTCAAAACCCTCTTTCGAATAACCAACTTAAACAAGTTTTGCTTCTGTAAAATTTGACTTAGATCCAGATTAGTAAAACGGAGCTGTTTTCTTTAAATCGTTTGACTTTCGTTGCTTCGTTTGATTCGATTCTTTTTGCGAACCGGAGTTCTTAAGTTGAACTA
>JAHIAM010005387.1:0-94478 GCA_021605205.1 Aegilops longissima
GTTATGTGGCAGATGGGAATTTGTTAATATCCGGTTGTAGTAAACTTGAAGCAAACTCTTCTAAAATACGCCAACCGTAATGCGTAACCGTGAGTGTCTCTTTTGGGGTTGATCGAGAGGAGAACACGGTTTCGGGTTATGTTTGGCGTAAGTAGGAGTTCAGGATCACTTCTTGATCATTTCTAGTTGACGACCGTTCCTTTGTTTCTCTTCTCGCTCTCATTTGCGTATGTTAGCCACCATATCATGCTTAGTCGCTGCTGCAACCTCACCACTTTACCCCTTCCTTTCCCATTAAGCTTTGCTAGTCTTGATACCCATGGTAATGGGATTCTTTGAGTCCTCGTGGCTCAGATTACTACACCACCAGTTGCAGGTACAGGTTTGCGATGATCATGACGTGAGAGCGATGTTTGCTTGTGTTGGAGTTCTTATTCGCTTCTTCGATCAGGGATAGGTTCGTGTCGGCAGCTGGGCTAGCGAGGTGGATGTCGTTTGAGTTTGTTTATGTTTCATCCGTAGTCGGATGTGGATCTTGTATATGATGTTGATGTATTCTTGTGGCATTGTATGCCTTATGTATGTATCCCCACTATTATGTAATGTTGATGTAATGATATCCACCTTGCAAAAGCGTCTCAATATGCGGGTCTATCCTTGGTGGGACCGTCGAGTTCCTTTTGGATAGGGTTGCATATTGGGCGTGACAAGTTGGTATCAGAGCCTCGACCGACCCTAGGAGCCCCCTTGATTGATCGTGTAGTTTGGCCGATGTTGAGTCTAGAAGAAAACTATTTTCGGAGTCTAGTTATATCGGAGAGTAGGAATTCTTTTTACTCCTCAGCCCCTTCGTCGCTCTGGTGAGAAATCTTGTCGTAGGTGTTTTGAACTACTCCTCTTCTCATTCAAATTTTTCTATAGGTTCACGCAGTTGGTTTTCCGATCGTTGGCCCTCAGCTCTTTTCATCCGGTGCATTTCTCGTCAAGTCGACTCGAGCCTCTTCATCTTTGAGATCAATCCTCAGTTGTTTTTCTTTTCCCACCCGCCCACCCTTTTTCTTCTCGGAACCGGAGTCTATAATCGAGTATCCATTCTACTCGTGCGAAGTTGTTGCTTTCTTTCCTCAATGATTTCAATCGGTGTTTTTTCTCTTCAAGATATCCGTCGATTTCCCCTTCCAAGTTACCTTTGTTTTCCCGCCCTCCCACCCTATTATTTCCGCAGTTCGAGTTTCTTCCGACCATCAATTCCATTCGTGTGGAGCCTCTTCAGTCTTCCCTCAATTGTTTCAACCGGTGAATTCTCGTCTCGTTCGTCATTCTTCATCTTTTTTCTTCCCCGGTGGATTCAATTCAAGTTTTTCGGTGTTGATCATATTCTTTTCCTCGGCTCAAGGTTCTCCCAGCTCGTTCGTCTCTGGCCAGTTTATTCTTCCGGAGTCCTCAAGACATCTCAGGAGATTCGTCTATGTTTGAAGTAATTCGAGGTTGTCACCTCATTCAAATATTTCAATTGTTCCGGTGCATCATCTATCAGTTCAAACATCCCTTTCCAACGGTGTTTTTCTCTTGATGGGCCCTAACCCACGTGTCTTTTCGAGTGATCTTACGACTCTTCTAATTTCTCCGGAGCTATTCCCAATTCTTTTCAAGTGTGACGTAAGGAATGAATTTCATCAGTCAAACGCCTTTTCCAAGATCGATTTCGAATCATTTCATTGTTGGCTCAACCTGTTCGCTTTTTCATTCTTCCGGAGTATCTCAGTAATTTTGGTGGCGTTTCTCATCATCATTTGAAGACCAAAGTAGAGTTTTCCCAAAATCTTGCCCGTTCTCCCGAAGATTCGTGGTTCTAGCTTCAGGCTATCCTCTCGAATTATTCCGTTTGTCAGAGATTTTTCTTACCCATCCGGAGTATTTCAGGAGTTACTTTCCGTCTCAATTATCCGGAGGTCATCTTTTCGGAATATTTCTTCGTTCCAAGTTTTCAGCTTCGTTCATCTCAATATTCTTCCGGTGCTTCGTTCAAATATCCTCTAATCAGTTCGCGATCTCTTTGTTCTCTTGCATTTTAATTCCCTCAAGTATTTTGTGCTTTTCTAATTCTTTCCGGCGATTCGTTCTCTTCTCTTCGTTCATTTTCAATTCTTACGGTGGTTCTTTCAGATTCTTTTTCCTTGACTATCATTTTAATTCATTCGTTCTATCCAATCTTACCGGTGGTTCATGAAGACTCTCTCAAGTTTTGTGCTATTTTCCCCTTAATCCTTTTTCAACGAGAATAAGTAAGATGCGAAATCCATTGTTGGTCATCAACTTAATTTGATGAAGGATTAGCATACAATAAATCTTATTCTTATTTCATCTAAGCGAGTAATCCCTATCTTCAGAGTTTGTTCGTAATGAATAAATTCTAGTTCCAAGTGTTTTCATCTTTTCTTTTCCGGAGTTCAATTATTTCCTCAGCCATCTCGTCGGAACCTCCATCTAAATCATAGCAAGGCTTAATCCTTATTCTTTTCATCCTTCATTCTATCTCATCATCCTTTTGCTACCGGAGTTCTTCATGGTGGTTCTTCATGATTTAATTCTTTCTTCAAGAGTTTCATCAATATTTTGGTGGAATTCAAGTATCTTTCCTTCTCGCATCTCGAAGTGCAATTAATTCTCCGTATTCTTTTGAATTGGGGTTTTGCATTTCTTTGTTCTTCTCAGATATTCAAATCCACTCAACCCTTCCTTCTAAGTCCTTCTTATTCAAATTCTTTCAATTCTTCCGGAGGCATCACGTTGTTTATCTCGTCTAGTGTCATTCCATCTTGTGAAGTTCGTGTTCTATTCTTTCCTTGTTCAACCGGTGTGCTGCCTAAATCCTTTCAGTCTTATTCATTTCTTATCTCGTTCGAACCGGAGTTGTTTCTGAGTCTATCATGTTTCCATGAGCTTTTGATTCTCGTCATTCTCGTCGTTCCTCTCTTCTTCTCGAGTGCTCTCGATTCTTTGCTTCTTCTCTTGAGTTCTTATTTCACCTAATCCCTTTTTCCCTTCCGTCTCGGTCCTAAGATCTCGGGACGAGATCTCTTGTTAGTGGAGGAGTGTTGTAACGCCCCGGATTCGATGCGCCAGGTGTCCGCCATTTATTCGCTGTCGTTGCCATGTCATGTGCTTGCGTGTTGTACTTTGCCATGTCATCATTCGCATTTCATATCATGTCATCATGTGCATTTCATTTTGCATACGTGTTCGTCTCATGCATCCGAGCATTTTCCCCGTTGTCCGTTTTGCAATCCGGCACTCCTATGTCTCCCGGCGCCCCCTTTTACCTCTTTTCATGTGCGGGTGTTAAGCGGTCTCGGAATGGACCGAGGTTTTCCATCTTGGCCTTGGTATAGCACGGTGAAACGCTGTCAAGTTTCGGATCATTTGGAGGTCGTTTGGTACTCCAACGGTTAACCGGGTAACCGCAAAAGCCTCTTTTGTATTGCAGCCCAACACCCCTTCCAAAGTAGCCCAAAACCCAGCAAACTCCCCTCCATGCTCTCGGTCGTTCGATCACGATCGCGTGGCCGAAAATCGCACCTCATTTGGACTCTCCTAGCTCCCTCTACCTATAAAACTAGACCCCCCCGAAAAATCGCAGTCCAAATCCCCCGAAACCCTAAAAATCGTCCCTGCGCTCACCGGACATGTCCGCCGCCACCGGACGAAACCTCCACGCCGCCCGCACCAATCGCAGCGCCACCTGTCCGCGCCACGTCCCGCGCGCGCGCTGCCGCCTGCCCAGCCGGCCAGCGCGCCAGCGTCGCCGCCGCCCGCTCCGTCCCGCCCGCCGGCCGCCGCCCTCGGCCGCGCATCCGCCGCCGGCGCCTCCGCCGGCGCCCGGCCCCCGGCCGCCCTTACCGCCGCCCGCGAGCACCAGCCTCGCCGAACCCGCTCCGCCCGCGCCTGCCCAATGGCGCTGGCGCCGCCTCGCCGCCCGGCCCTCGCCGCCACAGCCGCCTGGCCTCGGCAAAGCCGCGCCCCGGCCGTCTCCCCAGCCGGGCGGCCGCCCGCTCCGGCGCCGCCCGGCCGCCCGCCGACCCCGGCCGGCGGCGCCCTTCTCCGCCCTCCCGGCGTCATCTCCGCCATCTCCGGCGACGAACCCCGGCGAACCCCGAGATCCGTGCATGGTTGACTTCTTCCCCCCTCCAAATCCACTAAGTCCCGAGCGTTTTCAGTAATTTTCATGCATTTTCATCATGCCATAACTCTGCATCCGTAGCTCCGTTTAGTGCGTGTAATTTGTCAAATTGTTCGTCTCGATGAGTAGATCATTTCATCTCATTGCATCATTTTCATTTGAGCTCATCTTGATGCCCTAAATGCTGTTACAAGAGTGCTATGTGATGTTAGTTTCGATTCTTATCGAACTTGCACTTTGTCATTTCGCCATGATTGATGTGTGCATCCTATGGACTTGAGTCCTACATGTGTTTTGTAATATGCCATGCCATCTTTCCAGGGGTGTATGCCACGTATTTTTGTGATCTATGTGGTGACTAGCACAAGCATGCAAAGTAGGCTTCTGATGTTGCTGATTTCAGCCCTGTTTTCTTGATATTTTCATGCCATGTTAACTTGATGCTACCGAGAGATCCATGCATATTTTGAGATACTTCAGTAAGGATGTTTTGTTCTACATGTCTTGCTCTATCCATCCATGCCCTTGTTTGCAATTATGGAGTGCCATAGCTTGAGTCAATCGAGCTCTAATTTTGCTATAAAATGTTCCTGGCAGGTTGTTTACATGTTATTCAATTTTGCCAAGGTTGTTGTAGTTGATCCATGTATGATATGATGTTGTTCTTGCCATGTATAGATTCTATGCCATGTCTTCTTACTGTTGGATGCGTTGCCATGCCATGTATTGCTCTGTGGTGAGTGGTTCAAGCTCACCAACATGCCTACTTATTGTTGTTCCTGCCATGTTCAAATCTGTAATATAACTTGCCATGTTTACATGGGTGCCATCATATTTTCGGATCCTTTTTGGCTTATGGTCAGTAAAGGACTTTTGTTCTATAAAATTAGTAGATTCATGCCATGCCTTTGTTTTCCATGATAAGTTCCTGTAGCATGCTGTTTGATAGCTCTAAACATTGCAACTTTGATGTTATTTACGCCAATGCACAAGCTGTTATTATTTGCAATCTTGCCATGTGTGTATGAGCATGTTCTAGTGATTTCTGGAGATAGATCAGTGTTCATTTTTGTAATGCTTTACCTGTACATCATGCCTATGCCTTTTGTTTCCTCGTTGAGGTCCTGTAGCATGTTGTTTTGATGCTTGCAATATGCCTACTTGCTGTTTTGGACAGATTGGTGTTATGCCTTGTATAGAGTGTATGTGTGGAACCGTTGCTCCGTTTTGAGTGTGCTCTATACGAAAATTGCTTAATTTTGCATGTAGTTTCATATTATCATGTTACATCCTTGTTTTGAGGTGTTTTCTTGATGTTTGTATGCATTTTGCATCAATGCCATGCTTATCTTGTTTTGCTCATATCTTCTAGGTCGTAGCTCCGAATTAAATGAACTTTATATGTAACTTGACTAGAATTTCGTGTAGATCATCGTGGTGCATCTTAACTTTCTGTTTAACAACTTGAACATAAGGTTTATTCAGATCTGGACCAATTTCGAAATTTGCATACGAGGACTTACCGGAATTGTTATATGTTGTTTCCGGCCTCATTTAAAATTGCTTTGATGTGTTACTCTTGTTTGCGTCATCTCTTGCCATGAGTAGCCTCATCCTAGCTTTGTCCTGCATCATGCTTGTTGTGCATCATGTCTTGTTCATGTGTGGTGTGTTTACTATGTTGTGTGCTTCTTCTTGTTAGTTCCCGTTTCGTTGCGATCGTGAGGATTCGTTCGTCTACGCTTGGTTCGGCTTCATCCGTTCATCTTCTTCACGGACTCGTTATTCTTCCTTGCGGGATTTCAGGCAAGATGACCGCTACCCTGGATCTCACTACTATCATTGCTATGCTATTTGCTTCGTTCTATCGCTATGCTGCGCTACCTATTACCTGTTTATCAAGCCATCCCAAATTGCCATGTCAGCCTCTAACCTTTTGTCACCCTTTCTAGCAAACCGTTGTTTGGCTATGTTACCGCTTTGCTCAGCCCCTCTTATAGCGTTGTTAGTTGCAGGTGAAGATGAAGTTTGTTCCTTGTTGGAACATGGAGATGTTGTTCCTTGTTGGAACATGAGTACTTGTTGGGATATCACAATATATCTCATTTAATTAATGCATCTATATACTTGGTAAAGGGTGGAAGGCTCGGCCTTATGCCTGGTGTTTTGTTCCACTCTTGCCGCCCTAGTTTCCGTCATATCGGTATTATGTTCCCGGATTTTGCGTCCCTAACGCGGTCGGGTGATTTATGGGACCCCCTTGACAGTTCGCTTTGAATAAGACTCCTCCAGCAAGGCCCAACATTGCTCTTACCATTTGCCTCACCTATGCCCTTTTTCCCTTGGGTTTCAGAGCCCAAGGGTCATCTTTATTTAGCCCCCGGCGGTGCTTCTCTAAGTGCTGGCTTTGAACCAGTAGACTGCGGGGCCCCTCGTGGCAACTCGAGGTTTGGTTTTACTCGTAGGATGTCTCATCCGGTGTTGCCTGAGCGAGATATGTGCAGCTCCTATCGGGATTGTCGGCCACCAGGCGGCTTTGCTGGTCTTGTTTTATTCTTTGTCGAAATGTCTTGTAGCCGGGATTCCGAGACTGATCGGGTCTTCCCGGGGAGAAGGAATATCCTTCGTTGATCGCGAGAGCTTATCATGGGCTAAGTTGGGACACCCCTGCAGGGTTTGAACTTTCGAAAGCCGTGCCCGCGGTTATGTGGCAGATGGGAATTTGTTAATATCCGGTTGTAGTAAACTTGAAGCAAACTCTTCTAAAATACACCAACCATGTGCGTAACCGTGAGTGTCTCTTTTCGGGGTTGATCGAGAGGAGAACACGGTTTCTGGGTTATGTTTGACGTAAGTAGGAGTTCAGGATCACTTCTTGATCATTTCTAGTTGACGACTGTTCCTTTGTTTCTCTTCTCGCTCTCATTTGCGTATGTTAGCCACCATATCATGTTTAGTCGCTTCTGCAACCTCACTACTTTACCCCTTCCTTTCCCATTAAGCTTTGCTAGTCTTGATACCCATGGTAATGGGATTCTTTGAGTCCTCGTGGCTCAAAGATTACTACACCACCATTGCGGTACAGGTTTGCGATGATCATGGCGTGAGGCGATGTTTGCTTGTGTTGGAGTTCTTCTTACGCTTCTTGATCGGGGATAGGTTCGGTCGGCAGCCTGGGCTAGCGAGGTGGATGTCGTTTGAGTTTTGTTTATGTTTCATCCGTAGTCGGATGTGGATCTTGTATATGATGTTGATGTATTCTTGTGGCATTGTATGCCTTATGTATGTATCCCCACTATTATGTAATGTTGATGTAATGATATCCACCTTGCAAAAGCGTCTCAATATGTGGGTCTATCCTTGGTGGGACCGTCGAGTTCCTTTTGGATAGGGTCGCATATTGGGCGTGACACCGTGGTGGAGACCCACAGAAGGTTCATGGACCTCTCGGTGGTGTACACCAATGACCCGGTTTGGGTGGAGCACTCCATCCACATCATGGAGCTGTTGCTTGCAGAGGAGAAGTACAAGGTGGTCGTGTTCGACCTCGAGTACACCCGCGCTTGTGCCGGGTTTCGTCCCAGGGTCGCCGTCGCCGAGATGTGCATGCGCCACCACGCCCTCGTCTACCACTACTGCCTGGCCACAAGGCCTTGTGAGCGTTTCGCTAGGTTTGTCAACAACCCCCACTACATGTTCGCTATGGTGGACATCACCAACGATGTAAAGCCGCTCGAGAATTCGGGCATCGCCTACCAGAATCTTGTCGACATCCAGCGCCAATACAAGATCTGGGGCAACAAGGAGCATGAGAAGGACTCGCTGGTTCACCTCGCCGAGGCCATCATCGATTGAGACATGAAGGATTCGTGCAACAAGGACAAACGTGCCTGGCACTCGGCCTGGATGGAGAAACTTGACAAAGCTCACGTCGTGTACGCGGCCAAGGAGGCATACACGAGCTACGGCATGTACAGGAGGATCGTTGACATGAGGAAGTGCCTCCTTCCCCAAAACGGCCAGGGATCCAGCCGGAAGCAGAGCTATGGCAAGCATCGTCGCAACAATAAGTAGATGATTAGATCCTCGTTTCTCCTACTTTAGTATGAATGTAATTGCTTACTTTGGTGTGTGGAAATGTTATGTGTGTAGTCACTTGTGTAATTGTATGCTTAATTTGGTTATGCAATGCTGTCTTTTTAAGTATATATGTTGATGCTCTGTAGGCAGGCGTAGAGATGTCTTGGTCAAACAAAATCACATCACACACGGACTAAACAATGGAACCTGTCGGTGATGTTTTCATCAATCACTCACAATTGTATACCAGCAATCGTTTGCTCACAACACGCACGACTTATTAGCAGTAATCGTGTGTCTTGCTATCAGTCTTCGCACATGTTTATGATTACATACCTGTTTGCCGCGTATCACACACATCTTGTTATGTTGAACCGTTTCTGTTCTCATGTCTCAACGCAAACAGTTCATCCGAGTGAACCACATGCCGTATATCGCACACACCTTGATATGGCTGGCCGTTTCTTTTGTGTTGCCTAATCACAAACAGTTCATCCGAGTGAACCGTATGTTGTATATCGCACACACCTTCATCTGGCTGCCCGTTTCTTTTGTTCCTCCTCATCGCAAACAGTTAATCGAGCTGAACCGTATGCCCTGTATCGCACATGCAACTAAAATCTAAACCGTGTTTGATGCATCCTCCATCACAAAAGTTTTGCACCTTTTTGACGGTTTTTACACCACCATTTGCGATTATGGCATCGCACAAAGTTTCATCGAGAAGGGTCTCTGATCGTAGTGTCACGTTAGCAGCATCCTGCAGTAGTGAAAGTCTGATCGAGGTTAGTGTCCTTTCAACTTTCTCCATGCTGTCATATTACATAGAAAAATTGGGGTATTTGTTCTGACTAATTGATCACTATTTAAGCAACCAATTGTGATTTCATATTCTGACTCTGTTCCTAGGAAGCAAGAAATTCTATTTACCAATTTATGCGCACTATATATTTTTCTGCCATGTTTTGAACAAATAATACCTTTCCACCTTCTAAGCAGGATATGTTGGATGCATAGTGAATGATCTGTATGTTACTAAGCGTACCAAATTTCACTGGAAGGACTTGAAGCGTGTCATAAATTTTGTTGATAATCTGACAGAGATAGCGCAACGTATGAACGCTGGATTTTGGATGGGATTAATTAGACCTATGGTGTACACACTGAACAAGATCAATTGTGTGCACAAAATGCTGGTAAAAAGTCTTATTTCAATGTTGATGCTCATAAACTATATATATCTTCAACGATATGTTACAATTGGTTTCCGTTCTACATGTCAACAGAAATTGCCCCCTGTAGCAGTTCCTGGTTCGATTTCCCGGCGTGGTCGAATTACACTTGTGCCTGCTAATAACGCCAACGTGATTGCAAGGTACTGCATTTCCCGCAGAAATGGAACCATTCAAATTAAAAAGTTCTCGCTTCTCGTGGCAATGCATCCATATTGGAAAATTGGAGACACTGTTCTACTCATGCTCTACCAAGGCACAAGAGGGCTCTTCCTTTTCATTGACGAGATGCTGAGTCGCCGTGATCAAGCTACTTCTAGTGGATAGTTGTGGTTGTTGGCCCTCAGCCTCTTAAAATGTGCTAGCTGTTACTATATATGTTAAGTATGTAGATATGGACCATATGGTTGTTGGCCCTTAGCTTCTTAAAATGTGATAGTTGTTACTATGTTAAGTATGTAGATATGGACCACATGGTTGTCAAAACCGTGTTACGAAGATCCTCCTTTTGTCATATAGTGTAACCACTATATATATATATATATGTTACTCAAATGCTGTTACCCAAGTTCATAAATTTTCATGGAAAGTATTAGTATCGTACACAATTCATTGAGTTTAAGCATGTGCCCGATGTCCAGGAGCCATTTGCATATTAACTGTCCATATTGCAAATTCACACACATGTTAACATAAGGAAACGTATGTGTAACATACTAATCATCGCACACGAGTACTCGCACATGCATCGTGTGCGATACTCCTAGCCACCGTAAGCAACTAGCTTGAATTTTTCAAAGTTTTTTGTACACACAGAATCGCACACGAACTAACTATATTGACCGTATGTGTTGTAATTTCTCATCGCAAACAGTTCATCCGAGTCGGCTGTTTGCCACGTATCACACACATCTTGTTTACACGACTCGTTTGTCTTCTTTTGGCTGATCGCAAATAGTTCATCCATGTGAACTGTATGCCGCATATCACACACATATTGTTAAGTTGAACTATTTCTGTTGTGTTCCCTAATCGAAAACAGGTCATTCGAGTTAACCGTATGCCGTATATCGCACCCACATTGATATGGCTACCCATTTCTGTTGTTCTACCTCATCGCAAACAGTTCGAATGGATTAACAGTGTGTCCTGCATCGCACACACGTTGATATGGCTGCCTGTTTCTGTTGCTCTGCGTCATCGCAAACAGTTTGAATGGATTAACCGTGTGCCCTGCATCGCACACGCAACTAAAATCTGAACCGTGTTTGATGGCTCCGCCATCGCAAATGTTTTTCACCTTTTTTGATGGGTTTTTACACCACCGTTTGCGATCATTGCATCATACACAATTTCGGCAAAGGGTCTCTTATCGTAGTATCGCGTTAGCAGCATCCTGCAGTAGTGTTTCCTTAATGGGACAATGCTCTAATAATGATGATCATCACACTTTTATTTACTTACAACTCAATATTACAACTCGGTACTAGAATAAATATATGACTCTATATGAATACCTCCAGCCTTGTACCGGGATATGCAATGATCTAGCGTAGCAATGACATCAAAAAATGGACAAGCTATCTTATGATCATGCTAGCTATCTTATGATCATGCAAAGCAATATGACAATGAATGCTCAAGTCATGTATATGATGATGATGGAAGTTGCATGTCAATATATCTTGGAATGGCTATGGAAATGCCATGATAGGTAGGTATGGTGGCTATTTTGAGGAAGATATATGGAGGCTTATGTGTGATAGAGCATATCGTATCATGGGGTTTGGATGCACCGGCGAAGTTTGCACCAACTCTCGAGGTGAGAAATGATAACCCACAAGTATAGCGGATCACAACAGTTTCCGAGGGTAGAGTATTCAACCCAAATTTATTGATTCGATAAAAGGGGAGCCACAAAATATTCTCAAGTATTAGCAGCTGAGTTGTCAATTCAACCACATTCAAAGACTTAATATCTGCAGCAAAATATTTAGTAGCAAAGTAGTATGTAAGTAACGGTAAAAGTGGCAAAAGTAACAGTAGCAGTTTTGTAGCAATCGTAACAGTGACAACGGAAAAGTAACTTAGCAAAGATCAATAAGAAACAAACTTGTAGGCAATGGATCAATGTTGGATAATTATGTCGGATGGCATTCATCATGCAACAGTTATAACATAGGGTGACACAGAACTAGCTCCAATTCATCAATATAATGTAGGCATTTATTCCGAATATAGTCATACGTGGCAACGGGGTCCTATTGGAAACTAAGGGATATTAAGGCCTCCTTTTAATAGAGTACTGGACCAAAGCATTAGCATTAGTGAATACATGAACTCCTCAAACTACGGTCATCACCGGCAAGTGTCCCGACTATTGTCACTCCGGGGTTGCCGGATCATAACACATAGTAGGTGACTATAACTAGCAAGATAGGATCAAGAATACAAATATATTCATGAAAACATAATAGGTTCAGATCTGAAATTATGTCACTCGGGCCCTAGTGACAAGAATTAAGCATAGCAAATTCATAGTAACATCAATCTTAGAACATAATGGATACTAGGGATCAAACCCTAACAAAACTAACTCGATTACATGGTAAATCTCATCCAACCCATTACCATCCAGCCAGCCTACGATGGGATTACTCACGCACGACGGTGAGCATCATGAAATTGGTGATGGAGGATGGTTGATGATGATGATGGCGATGATTTCCCCTCTCCGGAGCCCAAAACGGACTCCAGATCTGCCCTCTCGAGGAAGAACAGGAGGTGGCGGCAGCTCCGTATCGTAAAACGTAATGAATCCTTCTCTCTGATTTTTTCTCCCTAAACGTGAATATATTAAGTTGGAGTTGAGGTCGGTGGAGCCTCATGGGACCCACAATATGGGAGGGCGCGCCCCGGGGGTGGGCGCACCCTCCACCATTTTGGACAGGTGGTGGGTCCCCTTTGGTTGATTCTTTCGCCAATACTTTTTATTTATTCCAAAAATAATCTCCGTGAAGTTTCAGGTCATTCCGAGAACTTTTATTTCAGCAAAAAATAACACCATGGCAATTCTGCTGAAAACAACGTCAGTCCGGGTTAGTTCCATTCAAATCATGAAAATTAGAGTCCAAAACAAGGGCAAAAGAGTTTGGAAAAGTAGATACGATGGAGACGAATCAACTCCCCCAAGCTTAACCCATTGCTTGTCCTCAAGCAGTTCATTTGAAAAACTGAAAGTGATAAAGAAAAACTTTTACAAACTCTGTTTGATCTTGTTGTTGCAAATATGTAAAGTCAGCATTCAAGTTTTCAGCAAAGATTATGAACTAACCATATTCACAATAACATTTAGGTCTCACATGTACTCATATCAATGGCATAATCAACTAGCGAGAAATAATAATAAATCTCGGATGACAACACTTTTTCATAGCAATCATGATATGATATAACAAAATGGAATCTCGCTAGCCCTTTCTGAGACCGCAAAACATAAATGCAGAGCACCCCTGAAGATCAAGGACTGACTAGACATTGTAATTCATGGTAAAAGAGATCCAGTCACAGTCATACTCAATATCAATTAATAACAATGCATACAAATGATAGTGGTGCTTTCATTGTCAACATAACAACCAAGAGAGTCTTAAATAACAACCAAGCGATCTTGGGCGGCATGAATAATAGAGATGAATAATATTTTGGGCGGCATGATTTCATTGTCAACATAACAACCAAGAGATCTTGGTATCTTCCATACTAGATACATTATAGTCGGTTCCCAAATAGAATGGTAAAGTTCATGCTCCCCCACCACCAACAAGCACACTCCACGGCCGGTCCGAAACAATGGGTACCGTCCAACTAACAACAGTCCTGGGGGAGTTTTGTTTGCAATTATATTTTGATTTGATTTGAGCATGGGACAGGGCATCCCGGTTACCAGCCATTTTCTTGTGAATGATGAGCGGAGTCCACTCATCGTGAGAATAACCCACCTATCATGGAAGATACTGACATCCCCCAATCGCCACATGAGCGATTCGGGCATACAAAACAGATTATCATTTGAAGGTTTAGAGTTTGGCACATGCAAATTTACTTGGAACGGCAGGAAAATACCACATATAGGAAGGTATGCTGGACTCATATGGAACAACTTTGGGTTTATGGAAGTGGATGCACAAGCAGTATTCCCGCTTAGTACAAGTGAAGGCTAGAAAAGACTGGGAAGCGACCAACTAGAGAGCGATAACAGTCATAAACATGCATTAAGATTAACCAACATTGAGTGCAAGCATGAGTAGGATATAAATCACCATGAACTTAAATATCGTGGAGGCTATGTTGATTTTGTTTCTACTACATGCGTGAACATGTGCCAAGTCAAGCCACTTGAATCATTCAAAGGAGGATACCATCCTATCATACCACATCACAACCATTTGAAAAGCATGTTGGCACACAAGTTAAACCATTATAAGCTCTTAGCTAATTAAGCATGGCATGAGTAACTATAATCTCTAATTGTCATTGCAAACATGTTTCATTCATAATGAGCTGAATCAAGAACGATGATCTAATCATATTTACAAAAACAAGATAGGTCGAGTTCATACCAGCTTTTCCTCATCTCAATCATTTCATCATATATCGTCATTATGCCTTTCACTTGCACGACCGAACGGTGTGGATAATAATAATAGTGCACGTGCATTGGACTAAGCTGGAATCTGCAAACATTTATTTAGAGGAGAAGTGTAGCGACCAGACCTCAAACAGTCTGATCTCTGTGCTCAGTGTCATCCCTGGATCAGGAATGCTGACACCACACAGTACTCGGAGGATTTATAACAGAGTAGCAATCACACACTTATTACAATCGAATGTCTCAAGAGAGAACTTAATAAAATAAATATGGCTTAAGGCCATCTAAATACAATAACAGCGGAAGTCTTGGAAGAATTAGCGAGTCCATCAACTCCAACTGCATCACTGAGTATAGAACCACGACCTAAGCACCTTACTCGTCGTTCGAAAAATCTGCAACATGAAATGTTGCAGCCCAACAACGGGTCACACATGGAATATCTTTGGCAAAGTAACACATAGAGAATAATGGAAGAATAAGCCTATACTACATGCATATATGGCTGGTGGAAAGCTCTATAGCTCTGGTTTTTGCGTAAAGCCAATTTTTCCCTACTGCAAAGGAATAAATTTGTTTAACTATCATGGTGGTTGTTAAACATTGAGAATGGTTGACAGCATTCTCAATCCCAACTAAAAGTACTCATTAAAAACCCAACAATATTAATTAGAAGTAACATGATGAGATTCACATGATATCCAAGTACTAGATACTCAAGATGTCCATAACCGGGGACATGGCTAACCATGATTAGTTTATACACTCTGCAGAGGTTTGCACACTTTTCCCCACAAGACTCGATCGCCTCCGTTGGATTTCTCGCACTACATGATGTTTGAGAAGCGGATGACCGAGACATAGTCTTTCGGAGCGCTAGCACCTTACATAGGGTAGACGGTACACCTACTTTCCCCTACATCGCTAGTCTACCCGTAAGAGTTCGCACAACTTAATCAACTATGCGAGCCCATAATGGCTTGTGGCTGCACACGTAAGTTTCTAGTTTGAATAATCTCATGATCCCTTTGAGCACGGGTGGCGGTCCAGAAGAAATCTGAGCAAGTCTGATGGAAACCAGTGCCTCAATCCACCCACATGTGTGTTTAAGTTGCCACCTTAAATAAACCATTAATTAACACTCTCACATCTATCATGGATACACTCACCCAATCCACGTCTACTAGCATAGCATGGCAATATAAGCAAACGTAGAAGTAACTCCCAAAGGTTTGAAAATAAACAGGTAATAGGTACTACCTCAACTACTTCCCAAAACCCACAATTCAATTAGATCCTAATCATGCAATGTTTGAGGATAGATCTAATGCATAAAAACTGGGTAGTAGAAAAGGTATGATCAAAGTGTTACTTGCCTTGGCGATGATCCATGAAACCTAGAGACTCAAGTAACAAAGGCGACTCGGGTAATCTATCACAGACAAACAAACAAGCATACAATAAGTACTCATCTAATGCACAGGTAAAACTCAAATAGAAGGACTAACCAGATAGTTCAACTTAAGAACTCCGGTTTGCAAAAAGAATCAAATCAAACGAAGCAACGGAAAACAAACGGCGAAAGAAAACAGCTTTGTGTTACTAATTTGGATCTAGGTTAAATTTTACAGTAGCAAAAACTTGTTTAAGTTGGTTATTCGGAAAAAGGGTTTCAAGACGAAACTCCAGGCGCTTGAATCGCCTGATTCCGACAAACAAGCGAAAAGTTATACTAAAACGAAAATCGGATCAGAAATCGCGATCAGAAAAATCGCGAATTAAATCCGACAAAAAAGTAAAACGACGAACAGGTTAACGAACGGACGTTCGTTAACTAAACTAATCTGACGAACGCGTTCGTTAAAAACGAATGAAAGAACGTTCGCTATCTAACCGAACCAAAAAAACCGATATATAAAAAAATAAACCGACAAAAACCGTTCAGTTTTAAAAAAACCGAAGGCACGGAAGTCGAGGCGGCGAACCTCGGCGGCGGGTCCGTCGGGCGGGCGGCGGCGGCGGCGGCGGCGGCGGATCTCGGCATGGCGGCATGGCGCTTAGGTTAGGGTTAGGGTTTAGGCGGGCGTGGGCAGCGACGGCGGGTGAAATTTGGCGGGCGGCTCAGAACTGGGGGCCGGGGCGCTATTTATAGTGCCCACCGAGCGGAGTCCCTTCGAACACGGCCGAAGATCGGTCGCGTTTTTAAAATTCCACGCAGAAGAAAAATAAAAAGAAATACTAAACGGACTCCAAAAATCCGAAATAAATTTTCCCGGCTTCTAAAATCAAGGCGGACTAGATGAACATTTATTTGGGGCCTAAATCTAATTTTGAAAAGCAGCATTTTCTAAATTCAAATAAAAAGCGAAAAACTCCAAAATAAAATCTTATTTGATTTTTTTATTAAATCTTCATTATTTCTTTATTTTGGGAAAGTCATTTTATTCCCTCACTCATATTTTGACAGTAGAAATAATTGAAGATAAAATAAATAAAATCAAATGATCCTTTTTTTTAAATTGGAGAAAACTCAAATATGAAAATAACGAAATCCCCAACTCTCTCCATGGGTCCTTGAGTTGCGTAGGATTTCTAGGATCGAGCCAACAATGCAATAAAAATATCATATGCATGATGATCTATGTATAACATTCCAAATTGAAATTTTGGGATGTTACAAACCTACCCCTTAAGATGAATCTAGCCCTCGAGATTGGGTTAACTAACAAATAGGTGAGGTGGGCCTTGGCAGATCTTCCTCTCGCTCCTAGGTGGCTTCTTCCTCGGTGTGGTGGCTCCTTGAACTTTGCAAAACTTGATAACCTTCTCATGCGAGTAACTCGACTATCAAACTCGAGAATCTTAACTGGTTTCTCCTCGTAGGTCAAATCATCATTCAACTGAATCGCTTCCAGTGGCATTGTATCTCTCAGTGGTATATCGGCCATCTCTGCGTGACACTTCTTCAAGCTGAGATACATGGAACACATCATGAACTCGACAATCCTCGGGTAATTCCAACTTGTAGGCAACTTCTCCCATCGTTCCAAAACACGATATGGTCCTACAAATCAGGGCGCTAACTTTCCCTTAACTCCAAAACGTTTAACTCCTCGAAGTGGCGATACACGAAGGTAAACTCTGTCTCCGACTTCGTATTCTGTCTCCTTGCGTTTTGAATCCGCATAGCTTTTCTGCCTGGACTGGGCTACCTTGAGCCTATCGCGAATTAACTTTACATTCCGTTCAGACTTCTTAATCAAATCCGGTCCAAACAACTGGCGGTCTCCAACTTCATCCCACAACAACGGGGTCCTGCACCTCCTTCCGTACGAGGCTTCGAAAGGAGCCATCTTCAAACTAGATTGATAACTGTTGTTGTAAGAAAACTCCGCATATGGCAAATTTTCGTCCCAGCTGGATCCATAATCCAAGGCACAATCTCTAAGCATATCCTCCAAAATCTGGTTGACTCTCTCGGTTTGTCCATCTGTGTGTGGATGAAAAGCTGTGCTAAACTCCAGCCTGGTTCCCAAAGTTTCATGCAACTGCTTCCAGAACTTTGAGGTGAATTGGGTTCCTCTATCTGGTCTGATACTCCTCGGAACTCCATGCAAGCATACAATCCTGGTCATGTATATCTTAGCCAATTTGGCACTTTGCCGTAGGTAGTCTTCTTTGGAATGAAATGAGCTACCTTCGTCAAATGATCGACTACAACCCAAATCGAGTCATAGCTTCGAAGCGGGTCTGGGCAATCCGTGATGAAATCCATACCTAGTTTATCCCACTTCCATTCGGGTATAGGCAATGGCTGTAACAATCCTGCTGGCTTCTGATGTTCTGCTTTCACCCTCAGACATACATCACAAACTGCTACATACTCTGCAATATCCTTCTTCATTCCGGTCCACCAGAAAGTATTCTTCAAATCCAAATACATCTTGGTATTTCCTAGGTGAATCGAATATGGTGAATCATGTGCCTCTTGTAGGATCAACTTCCTGATCTCCAGGTCATTGGGCACATAAACACGGTCTTCAAACCATAGGGTATCGTGCTCATCCTCATGAAATCCCTTAGCCTTCCCTTCGCTCATTTTCTCCTTTATAGAGGCAATCTCTTTGTCAGTCTTCTGAGCTTCTCTGATTCTATCCATCAAAGTTGATTGAATCTCCAATGCTGCTACATAGCCTCTCGGAACTATTTCCAAACATAGCTCTCGAAGATCCTCAGCTAACTCCTTTGGTATTTCTCCCGTCATTAGTGTGTTGACATGGCTCTTACGGCTCAATGCGTCTGCTACAACGTTAGCCTTTACGGGGTGATAATGCAATATCATATCGTAATCTTTAATAAACTCCAACCATCTCCTCTGCCTGAGATTTAACTCCTTCTGCATGAAGATGTACTTTAAACTCTTATGATCCGTATACACCTCACAATGATTTCCAATGAGGAAATTTCTCCATGTTTTCAGTGCATGCACTACGGCTGCTAACTCCAAATCATGCGTGGCATAGTTTAATTCGTGAGGTTTCAGCTGTCGTGAAGCATACGAAACAACTCTTCCCTCTGCATAAGCCTTGCTCCAAGTCCTCTCGTGAAGCGCCGCAATACACCTCATAATCCTTAGTCCGATCTGGCGGGATTAACCTTGGTGAGGTAACCAAGCGTTTCTTCGACTCTTGAAACTAGCCTCACACTCCTCAGTCCAAATAAACTTGGTATCCTTCTTCAATAATTCTGTCATGGGCTTTGCAATTCTCGAGAAATTCTCAATGAATCTCCGGTAGTATCCTGCGAGTCCAAGGTAACTCCGGATCTCTCCAACTGTTGTTGGCGCTTCCCAGTTTGTCATCGTGGCAACTTTAGTGGGGTCTACTGCTATACCTTCTCCGGATATAACATGTCCGAGAAATCCAACTTCCTTCAACAAAAACTCACACTTGCTGAACTTGGCATATAACTGGTGTTCTCTGAGCTTCTCGAGAACCAAACGCAAGTGCTCCTTATGTTCCTCTTCATTCTTCGAGTAAACCAAAATATCATCAATGAACACCACGATGAACTTATCCAAAAACTCCATAAACACTTTGTTCATCATGTTCATAAAATAGGCTGGGGCGTTAGTCAGTCCAAATGACATAACGGTATACTCATACAGCCCGTACCTAGTGGTAAAAGCCGTCTTAGGTATATCCTGCTCTCGAATCTTCAACTGATGGTACCCTGATCGCAAATCGATCTTGGAAAACACCTTAGCTCCTTGCAATTGGTCAAACAAGTCATTGATCATCGGCAACGGGTATTTGTTCTTAATGGTTACTTCATTCAATCCTCGATAATCAACAACCATTCTTAAAGATCCATCCTTCTTCTCCACTAGAAGTACTTGTGATCCCCAAGGCGAAGAACTTGGGCGAATAAAACCTTTATCCAGTAACTCCTTAATCTGCTTCTTAATTTCCTCCAAATCTTGGGCTGGAATCCTATACGGTCTCTTAGATATCGGCCCGATGCTCGGCGATAGTTCAATCAGAAATTCGATGTCTCTATCCGGTGGCATGCCTGGCAACTCTTCTGGAAATACATCGGAAATCCCTTACCACTGGTACTTCCTCTGCACAACTCGATAAGGAATTTACATGTGCCCTTCTCGGCTCATGCCGTGATACATACTTGATTCTCCTTCCTTCTAGTGTAAGTAAGCAAAATTGTCTTCTTGGCGCAATCGATGTTTCCTCCATACATCGACAACCAATCCATACCAAGAATTACATCCAAACCTTGGGATTCCAATATAATTAAATCCGTTGGGAAAACATGCCTCCCTATACTTAATGGCACTTGAAAACATCCTTGACTGGCCATATACTCCGCTCCCAGTGAGCTTAATAGCATGGGTGTCTTAAGAGTCCTAGTGGGCAGGCTAAACTTATCCACAAATCCCCTTGATATGTATGAATGCGATGCACCAGTATCAAAAAGAATAACTGCAGTAAATGACTTAACCAAAAACTTACCTATTACTTCATCTGGCTGAACTTTAACCTCCTCCACGGTAACGTGGTTCACTTGTCCTCTATTGAAAGGATTCGGCTTCCTTCTTGAGCTTCCATTGCCATTTCCATTCTGGGTTTTGGACATTCATTTTCATAATGCCTGGTCTTGCGGCACTTAAAACAAGTGATGTGGCTCAGGTCTACCTTGGTTGGGGTTGACGGGTTGGTGCGGTTTTGTCCATTGCTTCCTCCATTCCCGTTTCCATTCTTGGTGCAATTATGATTGTGCGAGCTACCTCCTCCATGAGTATGCTGAAATTGTCCTCCTGTCTTCGGGGTAAAGCGTAGCTTCTGCTAAGCTCCAGAGTTATACTTCCCCTGTCCATACTTTCTCTTGCGATTGTCAATCTGCTGTTGCTTCCCTTCAATCATAAGAGCACGATCTACTAACTCCTGGTAGTTATTGAAGGTGGCTACCATCACCTGCATGCTCAGCTCATCATTCAATCTTCTAGAAACTTCTCCTGCTTAGCTGCATCCGTAGCAACGTCATCTGGGGCATAACGTGCTAACTTACTGAAATCATCCACATACTGGCCAACTGTCCGTCCTCCTTGGCGCAAGTTGCGAAAATCACGCTTCTTCATGGCCATAGCTCCTTTGAAACATGGGCGTCTGGAAGGCTTCTTGAAACTTATCCCATGTGGCGGTGTCACAGGATAAGTGGCTGTAAAATTCTCCCACCATGCTGCTGCGGGTCCTTTGAGCTGATGTGCGGCAAACTTCACCCTTTCTCCATCTGTACATCCTGCAGTGGTCAACTCCCTCTCTATCTTACGGAGCCAATCATCTGCTACTATCGGCTCGGTGCTACTAGAAAACACCGGCGGATTCAGCCTCAAGAACCGAGTCAGATGGTCAACAGGTGGTGGTGGTGGTGGGTTGTTGTTGTTGTTGTTGGTGTTGTTGTGGCCTTGGTTCTGTACCAATGTTTGAATCAAGGCATTCTGCTGCTGAATCAACTGAGTGATCTCTGGCGGAAAAACAAATCTGGGGTCGCGTCTCAGAGGCATCTGAGGGTTTATAGAAAAGTCGAGAGTTAAGAATAGAATGAGGTCTAGGGACAAAACACTACCCATATGCACATGAGACAAATCACACAATATCACTCCAATCAATTCAAAGAAGGGCATACAACGGTCTATCTATCGTTACAAAGTGCTGGGACTAAAACTAATTTAAAATGGGGGAAATCTACTACTGTTATGGTGGTCAACTAGAAAAACTGCTCCGATGAAGACTCCATGATATCTGCTCCAGCTTCATCTTCGAAATCATCATCACTAGGATCGGAATCGGTGTCGTCAATGATGATGTAGTTCTCTCGACAGGTGCAATCTTCATCTTCTCCTCCGGGTGCTGAATTTCCCATGAGTTCTTCAATCTTCTCCTTAAGATCGCCGTTTTGTCTCACTAGAGCCACAATCTCCTCCATGTAGTCCTTGCGAGTGGCCTTTAGTTCTCCTTCTAGTTCGATAATCTTGGCTTTTGCTGTCTTCAACTCCATCATGTCTGCAAGACATCTGGTTCTCTGGCTCGAATGTGCTGATTTAACTCTGGATGAAAGCTGCAATGGATCGATCCTTCTTAGTGCCAACTATCTCCCATTGTTCATCTCGGCGCCCGCTAATCGGTAGATAGTATCCTTGAGGTCTTCTTTGTAAACTTCTCCAATCGTCCCATGGTTATGTGAGCTGCCATGCTCTTTCCGGACCAAGGTTGGTGCATTGAAAACACACTCTATGGGCTCCGTGATTGGCATAAGCGTCCTTCCGGAACTTGAGCTTGAATCTTCAGCGCTCTTCTTGGGTAAAGTGGAATTGTAGGTCCCGGTGAAGCTTGGTACTCCTATGTTCGGTATCTAGTGACTTCCTTCAAGTGATATCCAAAAGGTGAGTCTTCATCCGGTTGTGTGAACTTGTTCCTTGCATCAAATCATCCTAAAAGAGTAGAAAAGATGAGGAGTCGAAATGAGAAGAGAGTAGTGATCTATGGCTTTAGCTTAATGGTGAGTCCTACGATCGGCGTGTGCTCGATACCATCTTTGTAGCGACCAGACCTCAAGCAGTCGATCTCGTGCTCAAGTGTCATCCCTAGATCGATAATCTTGACACCACACAATTACTCGGAGGATTTATAACGAGTAGCAATCACACACTTATTACAATCGAATGTCTCAAGAGAGAACTTAATAAAATAAATATGGCTTAAGGCCATCTAAATACGATAACATCGGAAATCTTGGAAGAATAAGAGAGTCCATCAACTCCAACGGCATCATTGAGTATAGAACCACGACCTAAGCACCTTACTCGTCGTCTGAAAAATCTGCAACATGAAACGTTTCAGCCCAAAAATGGGCCAGCACATGGAATATGCTGGCAAAGTAACACATAGAGAATAATGGAATAATAAGCCAATACTACATGCATATATGGCTGGTGGAAAGCTCTATGGTTACAGTTTTTGCGTAAAACCAATTTTTCCCTACTGCAAAGGAATAAATTAGCTTAACTATCATGGTGGTTGTTAAACATTGAGAATGGTTGATAGCATTCTCAATCCCAACTAAAAGTACTCATTAAAAACCCAACAATATTAATTAGAAGTAACATGATGAGATTCACATGATATCCAAGTACTAGATACTCAAGATGTCCATAACCGGGAACACGGCTAACCATGATTAGTTTATACACTCTGCAGAGGTTTGCGCACTTTTCCCCACAAGACTCGATCGCCTCCGTTGGATTTCTCGCACTACATGATGTTTGAGAAGCGGATGGCCGAGACATAGTCTTTCGAGCGCTAGCACCTTACATAGGGTAGAGCGGTACACCTACTTTCCCCTACATCGCTAGTCTACCCGTAAGAGTTCGCACAACAATCAACTATGCAGAGCCCATAATGGCTTGTGGCTGCACACATAAGTTTCTAGTTTGAATAATCTCTTGATCCCTTTGAGCACGGGTGGCGGTCAGAAGAAATCTGAGGCAACTCGATGGAAACCAGGTGCCTCAATCCACACAGATGTGTGTTTAAGTTGCCACCTTAAATAAACCATTAATTAACACTCTCACATCATCATGGATACACTCACCCAATCCACGTCTACTAGCATAGCATGGCAATATAAGCAAGCGTAGAAGTAACTCCCAAAGGTTTGAAAATAAACAGGTAATAGGTACTACCTCAACTACTTCCCAAAACCCACAATTTAATTAGATCCTAATCATGCAATGTTTGAGGATAGATCTAATGCATAAAAACTGGGTAGTAGAAAAGGTATGATCAAAGTGTTACATGACTTGCTGATGATCCGCGAAACCTAGAGACTCGAAGTAACAGGCGGCGCACTCCAGGTATTCTATCGCAGACAAACAAACAAACATACAATTCATCTAATGCACAGGTAAAACTCAAATAGAAGGACTAACCAGATAGTTCAACTTAAGAACTCCGGTTTGCAAAAGAATCAAATCAAGCGAAGCAACGGAAAACAAACGGCGAAAGAAAACAGCTTCGTGTTACTAATCTGGATCTAGGTCAAATTTTACAGTAGCAAAAACTTGTTTAAGTTGGTTATTCGGAAAGAGGGTTTCGAGACGAAACTCCAGGCGATTGAATCGCCTGATTCCGACAAATGAGTGAAAATTTATACTAAAACGAAAATCGGATCAGAAATCGCGATCAGAAAAATCGCGAATTAAATCCGACAAAAAAGAAAAACGACGAACAGGTTAACGAACGGACGTTTGTTAACTAAACTAATCTGACAAATGCGTTCGTTAAAAGCGAGCGAGCGAAAGAACATTAAGCTATTTAACCGAACCGAAAAACCGATCTATAAAAAAATAAACCGATGAAAACCGTTCGGTTTAAAAAAAACCAAGGCACGGAAGTCGGCCTTGGCGAACCTCGGCGGGGTCGGCGAGGCGTCGGCGGCGGCGGCGGGGTCGTGGCGGCTCCGGCCAGTAATGGCGTGGCGCTAGGGTTAGGGTTAGGGTTTGGCGGGCGTGGGCGGGCGGCGGGTGAAATTTGGCGGGGTGTGGTGGCTGGTAGGCGGCTCGGAACTGGGGGCGCCGGCGGCGCTATTTATAGTGCCCGAGCGAGTCCCTTCGAGCCTGACCCAAAATCGGTCGCGTTTTTTAGAAATTCAGCGAGAAGAAAAATAAAAGAAATACTAAGCGGACTCCAAAAATCCGAAATAAATTTCCCCGACTTCTAAAATCAAGCGGATTGGATGAACATTTATTTGGGGCCTAAATCAATTTTGAAAAGACACATTTTTCTAAATTCAAACAAAAAGCGAAAAACTCCAAAATAAAATCTTATTTGATTTTTATTAAATCTTCATTATTTCCTTATTTTGGGAAAGTCATTTTATTCCCTCTCTCATATTTTGACAGTAGAAATAATTGAAGATAAAATAAATAAAATCAAATGATCCCTTTTTTTTCAAAATTTGAGAAAACTCAAATATGAAAATAACGAAATCCCCAACTCTCTCCATGGGTCCTTGAGTTGCGTAGGATTTCTAGGATCGAGCCAACAATGCAATAAAAATATGATATGCATGATGATCTATGTATAACATTCCAAATTTAAAATTCGGGATGTTACAAACCTACCCCCCTTAAGATGAATCTCGCCCTCGAGATTCGGGTTGGCTAGCAAATAGGTGAGGGTGGGCCTTGAGCAGATCTTCCTCTCGCTCCTAGGTGGCTTCTTCCTCGGTGTGGTGGCTCCACTGAACTTTGCAAAACTTGATAACCTTGCTGCGAGTAACTCGACTAGCAAACTCGAGAATCTTAATTGGTTTCTCCTCGTAGGTCAAATCATCATTCAACTGAATCGCTTCCAGTGGCACTGTATCTCTCAGTGGTATATCGGCCATCTCTGCGTGACACTTCTTCAACTGAGATACATGGAACACATCATGAACTCCTGACAATCCCTCAAGTAATTCCAACTTGTAGGCAACTTCTCCCATACGTTCCAAAACACGATATGGTCCTACAAATCGGGGCGCTAACTTTCCCTTAACTCCAAAACGTTTAACTCCTCGAAGTGGCGATACACGAAGATAAACTCTGTCTCCAACTTCGTATTCTGTCTCCTTGCGTTTTGAATCTGCATAGCTTTTCTGCCTGGACTGGGCTACCTTGAGCCTATCACGAATTAACTTTACTTTCCGTTTAGACTCCTTAATCAAATCCGGTCCAAACAACTGGCGGTCTCCAACTTCATGCCACAACAACGGGGTCCTGCACCTCCTTCCGTACAAGGCTTCGAAAGGGGCCATCTTCAAACTAGAATGATAACTGTTGTTGTAAGAAAACTCTGCATATGGCAAATTTTCGTCCCAGCTGGATCCATAATCCAAGGCATAAGCTCTAAGCATATCCTCCAAAATCTGGTTTACTCTCTCGGTTTGTCCATACATGCGTGGATGAAAAGCTGTGCTAAACTCCACTGGTTCCCAAAGTTTCGTGCAACTGCTTCACGAACTTTGAGGTGAATTGGGTTCCTCTATCGTCTGATACTCCTCGGAACTCCATGCAAGCATACAATCCTGGTCATGTATATCTTAGCCAATTTAGCCTTGCCGTAGGTAGTCTTTTTGGAATGAAATGAGCTACCTTCGTCAAGCGATCGACTACAACCCAAATCGAGTCATAGCTTTGAGCGGGTCTGGGAAATCCGTGATGAAATCCATACCTAGTTTATCCCACTTCCATTCGGGTATAGGCAATGGCTGTAACAATCCTGCTGGCTTCGATGTTTCGCTTTCACCCTCGACATACATCACAAACTGCTACATACTCGCAATATCCTTCTTCATTCCGGTCCACCGAAAGTATTCTTCAAATCCAAATACATCTTGGTATTTCTGGGTGAATCGAATATGGTGAATCATGTGCCTCTTGTAGGATCAACTTCCTGATCTCCGGGTCATTGGGCACATAAACACGGTCTTCAAACCATAGGGTATCGTGCTCATCCTCACGAAATCCCTTAGCCTTCCCTTCGCTCATTTTCTCCTTTATGGAGGCAATCTCTTTGTCAGTCTTCTGAGCTTCTCTGATTCTATCCATCAAAGTTGACTGAATCTCCAATGCTGCTACATAGCCTCTCAGAACTATTTCCAAACATAGCTCTCGAAGATCCTCGGCTAACTCCTTTGGTATTTCTCCCGTCATTAGTGTGTTGACATGACTCTTACGGCTCAACGCGTCTGCTACAACGTTAGCCTTTCCGGGGTGATAATGCAATATCATATCATAATATTTAATAAACTCCAACCATCTCCTCTGCCTGAGATTTAACTCCTTCTACGTGAAGATGTACTTTAAACTCTTATGATCCGTATACACCTCATAATGATTTCCAATTAGGAAATTTCTCCATGTTTTCAGTGCATGTACTACGGCTGCTAACTCCAAATCATGCGTGGCATAGTTTAATTCGTGAGGTTTCAGCTGTCGTGAAGCATACGAAACAACTCTTCCCTCCTGCATAAGCACTGCTCCAAGTCCTCTACATGAAGCGTCGCAATACACCTCATAATCCTTGGTCTGATCTGGCAGGATTAACACTGGTGAGGTAACCAAATATTTCGTCAACTCTTGGAAACTAGCCTCACACTCCTCAGTCCAAATAAACTTGGTATCCTTCTTCAATAATTCTGTCATGGGCTTTGCAATTCTCGAGAAATTCTCAATGAATCTCCGGTAGTATCCTGCGAGTCCAAGCAAACTTCGGATCTCTCCAACTATTGTTGGCGCTTCCTAGTTTGTCACCGTGGCAACTTTAGTGGGGTCTACTGCTATACCTTCTCCGGATATAACATGTCCGAGAAATCCAACTTCCTTCAACAAAAACTCACACTTGCTGAACTTGGCATATAACTGGTGTTCTCTGAGCTTCTCGGTACCAAACGCATAAGTGCTCCTTATGTTCCTCTTCATTCTTCGAGTAAACCAAAATATCATCAATGAACACCACGACGAACTTATCCAAAAACTCCATAAACACCTTGTTCATCATGTTCATAAAATAGGCTAGGGCGTTAGTCAGTCCAAATGACATAACGGTATACTCATACAACCCGTGCACAGTGGTAAAAGCCGTCTTAGGTATATCCTGCTCTCGAATCTTCAAGCGATGGTACCACGATCGCAAATCGATCTTGGAAAACACCTTAGCTCCTTGCAATTGGTCAAACAAGTCATTGATCATCGGCAACGGGTATTTGTTCTTAATGGTTACTTCATTCAATCCTCGATAATCAACAACCATTCTTAAAGATCCATCCTTCTTCTCCACTAGAAGTACTGGTGATCCCCAAGGCGAAGAACTTGGGTGAATAAAACCTTTATCCAGTAACTCCTTAATCTGCTTCTTAATTTCCTCCAAATCTTGGGCTGGCATCCTATACGGTCACTTAGATATCGGCCCAGTGCCTGGCAGTAGTTCAATAAAAAATTCGATGTCTCTATCCGGTGGCATGCCTTTCAACTCTTCTGGAAATACATCGGGGAAATCCCTTACCACTAGTACTTCCTCCTGCACAACTCCTGATAAGGAATTTACATGTGCCCTTCTCGGCTCATGTCGTGATACATACTTGATTCTCCTTCCTTCTGGTGTCGTAAGGAAAATTGTCTTACTGGCGCAATCGATGTTTCCTCCATACATCGACAACCAATCCATACCAAGAATTACATCCAAACCTTGGGATTCCAATATAATTAAATCCGTTGGGAAAACATGCCTCCCTATACTTAATGGCACTTGAAAACATCCTTGACTGGCCATATACTCCGCTCCCGGTGAGCTTACTAGCATGGGTGTCTTAAGAGTCCTAGTGGGCAGACTAAACTTATCCACAAATCCCCTTGATATGTATGAATGCGATGCACCAGTATCAAAAAGAACAACTACAATAAATGACTTAACCAAAAACTTACCTATTACTTCATCTGGCTGAACTTCAACCTCCTCCACGGTAACGTGGTTCACTTGTCCTCTGTTGAAAGGATTCGGCTTCCTTCCTGAGCTTCCATTGCCATTTCCATTCTGGGCTTCTGGACATTGATTTGCATAATGCCCGGTCTTGCGGCACTTAAAACAAGTGATGTGGCTCAGGTCTACCTTGGTTGGGGTTGACGGGTTGGTGCGGTTTTGTCCATTACTTCCTCCATTCCCGTTTCCATTCTTGGTGCCATTATGATTGTGCGAGTGCCTCCTCCATGAGTATGCTGAAATTGTCCTCCTGTCTTCGGGGTAAAGCGTAGCTTCAGCTAAGCTCCAGAGTTATACTTCCCCTGTCCATACTTTCTCTTGCGATTGTCAATCTGCTGCTGCTTCCCTTCAATCATAAGAGCACAATCTACTAAATCCTGGTAGTTATTGAAGGTGGCTACCATCAACTGCATGCTCAGCTCATCATTCCGTCCTTCTAGAAACTTCTCCTGCTTAGCTGCATCCGTAGCAACGTCATCTGGGGCATAACGTGCTAACTTACTGAAATCATCCACATACTGGCCAACTGTCCGTCCTCCTTGGGGCAAGTTGCGAAACTCACGCTTCTTCATGGCCATAGCTCCTGCTGAAACATGGGCAGTACGGAAGGCTTGCTGAAACTTATCCCATGTGACAATGTCTACAGGATAATGTTGGGTAACGTAGTAATTTCAAAAATTTTCCTACGCACACGCAGGACCATGGTGATGGCATAGCAACGAGAGGGGAGAGTGTCCGTCCACGTACCCTCGTAGACCGAAAGCGGAAGCGTTATAACAACGCGGTTGATGTAGTCGTACTTCTTCCCGATCCAACCGATCCAAGTACCGAACGTACGGCACCTCCGAGTTCTGCACACGTTCAGCTCGATGACGTCCCTCGAACTCCGATCCAGCTGAGTGTTGAGGAGAGTTTAAATCGACCTGACGGCGTGGTGGCGATGATGATGTTCCACCGTCGCAGGGCTTCGCCTAAGCTCCGCAGCGGTGTATTCGAGGTGTAGTTTGGTGGAAGGGGCACCGACACGGCTAAGGAACGATCCGTAGATCAACTTGTGTGTCTCTAGGGTGCCCCTGCCCCGTATATAAAGGAGCAAGGGAGGAGGAGGCCGGCCCTATGTTTGGCGCGCCAGGGAGTCCTACTCCCACGGGAGTAGGATTCCCTTTCCTAGTCCAACTAGGAATCCTTCCATGTAGGGGAGGAAGAGAGAAGGAAGTGGAGGAGTAGGAAGGTGGCGGCCCCTTTTCCCTAGTCCAATTCGGACTAGAGGGAGGCGCAGCAGCCTTTTCCTCTTCCCACTAAAGCCCATCAAGGCCCATTACTTCTCCGTAACTACCGGTACTCGAAAAATACCGAATCACTCGGAACCTTTCCGAACTCGAATATAGTCGTCCAATATATCGATCTTTACGTCTCGACCATTTCGAGACTCCTCGTCATGTCCCGATCTCATCCGGGACTCGAACAACCTTCGGTACATCAATATCATATAAACTCATAATAAGCATCATCGAAGCGTTAAGCGTGCGGACCCTACGGGTTCGAGAACTATGTAGACATGACCGAGACACCTCTCGGTCAATAACCAATAGCGGGACCTGGATGCCCATATTGGCTCCTACATATTCTCGAAGATCTTTATCGGTCGGACCGCATAACAACATCGTTGTTCCCTTTGTCATCGGTATGTTACTTGCCCGAGATTCGATCGTCGGTATCCAATACCTAGTTCAATCTCGTTCTTGGCAAGTCTCTTTTCTCGTTCCGTAATACATCATCTCACAACTAACACATTTAGTTGCAATGCTTGCAAGGCTTATGTGATGTGCATTACCGAGAGGGCCAGAGATACCTCTCCGAGCAATCGGAGTGACAAATCCTAATCTCGAAATATGCCAACCCAACATGTACCTTTGGAGACACTGTAATGTACCTTTATAATCACCCGATTCGTTGTGGCGTTTGGTAGCACCAAAGTGTTCCTCGGGCAAGCGGGAGTTGCATAATCTCATAGTCATAGGAACATGTATAAGTCATGAAGAAAAGCACTAGCAACAAACTATACGATCAGGTGCTATGCTAATGGAATGGGTCATGTCAATCAGATCATTCAACCAATGATGTGATCCCGTTAATCAAATAACAACTCCTTGTTCATGGTTAGGAAACATAACCATCTTTGATTAACAAGCTAGTCAAGTAGAGGCATACTAGTGACATCTGTTTGTCTATATATTCACACATGTATTATGTTTCCGGTTAATACAATTCTAGCATGAATAATAAACATTTATCATGATATAAGAAATAAATAATAACTTTATTATTGCCTCTAGGGCATATTTCCTTCAGTCTCCCACTTGCACTAGAGTCAATAATCTAGATCACATCACCATGTGATTAACATCGATAGTTCACATCATCATGTGATTAACACCCATAATTCACATCGCCATGTGACCAAGACCCAAAGGGTTTACTAGATTCAGTAATCTAGTTCACATCGCTATGTGATTAACACCCAAAGAGTACTAAGGTGTGATCATGTTTTGCTTGTGAGATAATTTTAGTCAACGGGATTACATCACATTCGAGCCGTAAGTATTTTGCAAATTTCTATGTCTACAATGCTCGCGGAGCTACTCTAGCTAATTGCTCCCACTTTCTATATGTATCCAGATTGAGACTCGAGTCATCTAGATTAGTGTTAAAACTTGCATCGGCGTAACCTTTTACGGCGAACCTTTTTCACTTCCATAATCGAGAAATGTATCCTTATTCTACTAAGGATAATTTTGACCGCTGTCCATTGATCTACTCCTAGATCTCTATTGCACTCCTTGCCAATCTTAGTGGTAGGGTATGCAATAGATCAGTACACTGACATGACATACTTTATAGAACCTATGGCTGATGCATAGGGAATGACTTTCATTCTCTTTCTATCTTCTGCCGTGGTCGGGTTTTGAGTCTTACTCAATCTCACACCTTGTAACACAGGCAAGAACTTTTCTTTGACTGTTCCATTTTGAACTACTTCAAAATCTTGTCAAGGTATGTATTCATTGAAAAACTTATCAAGCGTCTTGATCTATCTCTATAGATCTTGATGCTCAATATATAAGCAGCTTCACGAGGTCTTTCTTTGAAAAACTCCTTTCAAATACTCCTTTATGCTTTGCAGAATAATTCTACATTATTTCCGATCGACAATGTGTCATTCACATATACTTATCGAAATCTGTAGTGCTCCCACTCACTTTCTTGTAAATAGGCTTCTCCATAAGTCATATAAAACCATATCTTTGATCAACACATCAAAGCGTATATTCCAACTCGAGATGCTTGCATCAGTCCATTGATGGATCATTGGAGCTTGCACATTTTGTTAGCTCCTTTAGGATTGACAAAAACTTCTGGTTGTATCATATACAACTCTTCTTTAAAAATCTATTAAAGAATGTAGTTTTACATCCATTTGCCGATTTCATAAAATGTGGCAATTGCTAACATGATTCGGACAGACTTAAGAATCGCTACAGTTGAGAAAATCTCATTGTAGTCAACACCTTGAACTTGTCGAAAACCTTTTTGCGACAAGTCGAGCTTTGTAGATAGTAACACTACTATCAGCATCATCTTCCTCTTGAAGATCCATTTATATAATATGGCTTGCCGATCATCGGCAACTCCATCAAAGTTCACACTTTGTTCTCATATATGGATCCCATCTCAGATTTCATGGTCTCAAACCATTTCGCGGAATCTGGGCTCATCATGGCTTCCTCATAGTTAGTAGGTTCATCATGGTCTAGTAACATGACTTCTAGAATAGGATTACCGTACCACACTGGTGCGGATCTTACTCTTGAAGACCTACGAGGTTTGGTAACAACTTGATCTGAAGTTTCATGATCATCATCATTAACTTCCTCACTAATTGGTGTAGGAATCATGGAACTGATTCTGTGATGAACTACTTCCCAATAAGGAGAAGGTACAATTACCTCATCAAGTTCTACTTTCCTCCCACTCACTTCTTTCGAGAGAAACTTCTTCTCTAGAAAGGATCCATCTTAACAACAAATATCTTGCTTTCGGATCTGTGATAGAAGGTGTACCCAATAGTTACCTTTGGGTATTCTATGAAGACGCATTTCTCGATTTGGGTTCGAGCTTATCGGTGAAAACTTTTTCACATAAGCATCACAACTCAAACTTTAAGAAACGACGACTTAGGTTTCTTGCTAAACCATAGTTCATACGGTGTCATCTCAGCGGATTTAGATGGTGTCCTATTAAGCGTGAATGCAGCTGTCTTTAATGCATAACCCCAAAGCGATAGTGGTAAATCGGTAAGATACATCATAGATCGCACCATATCAAAATAAAGTACTGATTCTGACGTTCGGACACACCATAATGTTGTGGTGTTCCGGTGGCGTGAGCTGTGAAACTATTCCACATTGTTTTCATTGAAGACCAAACTCGTAACTCAAATATTCATCTCCACGATCAGATCGCAGAAACTTTATTTTCTTGTTGCGATGATTTTCCACTTCACTCTGAAATTCTTTGAACCTTTCAACTATTTCAGACTTATGTTTCATCAAGTAGATATACCCATATCTACTCAAATCATCTTGTGAAGGTCGAAAATAACGATACTTGCCACGAGCATCAACATTCATTGGATCGCATACATCGGTATGTATTATTTCCAATAAGTCGGTAGCTTGTTCCATTGTTCCGAGAACGGAGTTTTAGTCATCTTGCCCAAAAGGCACGGTTCGCAAGCATCAAATGATTCATAATCAAGTGATTCCAAAAGTCCATCGGCATGGAGTTTTCTTCATCGCTTTACACCAATATGACCTAAGCGGCGATTGCCACAAATAAGTTGCACTATCATTATTAACTTTGCATCTTTTGGTTTCAATATTATGAATATGTGTATCACTATGATCGAGATCCAATGAACCATTTTCATTGGGTGTGTAACCATATAAGGTTTTATTCATGTAAGCAGAACAACAATTTATTCTCTTGCTTAAATGAATAACCGTATTGCAATAAACATGATCAAATCATATTTATGCTCAACACCAAATAACACTTATTTAGGTTCCACACTAATCCGAAAGTATAGGGAGTGTGCGATGATGATCATATCAATCTTGGAACTACTTCCAACACTCATCGTCACTTCCCTTCAACTAGTCTCTGTTTATTACAGTAACTCCTGTTTGAGTTACTAATCTTAGCAACCGAGCAGTATCAAATACTCGGGGCCACTATAAACACTAGTAAGGCACACATCAATAACTGTATATCAAATATAACCTTGTTCACTTTGCCATCCTTCTTATCCACCAAATATTCAGGGGTAGTTACGCTTCGGTGACCAGTTCCATTGCAGCAAAAGTACTCGGTCTCGGGCTTAGGTCTAGACTTGGGCTTCTTCACTCGAGCAGCAACTTGCTTGCCGTTCCTTTTGAAGTTCCCTTCTTCCCTTTGCCATTTTCCTTGAGACTAGTGGTCTTGTCAACCATCAACACTTGATGTTTTTCTTGATTTCTACCTTCGCCGATTTTAGCATCGCGAAGAGCTCGAGAATCTTTTTCGTCATCCCTTGCATACTATAGTTCATCACGAAGTTCTACTAACTTAGTGATGGTGACTAGAGAATTCTGTCGATCACTATCTTATCTGGAAGATTAACTCCCACTTGATTCAAGCGATTGAAGTACTCGGACAATCTGAGCACATGCTCACTAGTTGGCGATTCTCCTCCATCTTTTAGCTATAGAACTTGTTGGAAACTTCATATCTCTCAACTCGGGTATTTGCTTGAAATATTAACTTCAATTCTGGAACATCACATATGGTCCATGGCGTTCAAAACGTCTTTGAAGTCCCGATTCTAAGCCGTTAAGCATGGTGCACTAAACTATCAAGTAGTCATCATATTGAGCTAGCCAAGCGTTCATAACGTCATATCGCTCATATTGAGCTAGCCAAACGTTCATAACGCCGCATCTGCTCTGCAATAGGTCATCACCTAGCGGTGCATTAAGGACATAATTCTTCTGCGCAGCAATGAGGATAAACCTCAGATCACGGATCCAATCCGCATCTTTGCTACTAACATTTTTCAATACAATTTCTCTAGGAACACATATAAAAACACAGGGAAGCAACAACGCGAGCTATTGATCTACAACATAATCTGCAAAATACTACGGGACTAAGTTCATGATAAATTAAAGTTCAATTAATCATATTACTTAAGAACTCCCACTTAGAAAAATATCCCTTTAATTCTCTAAGTGATTGCGTGATCCATATCAACTACACCATGACCGATCATCACGTGTGATGGAGTAGTTTCAATGGTGAACATCAATATGTTGATCATATCTACTATATGATTCACGCTCGACCTTTCGGTCTCCGTGTTCGAGGTCATATCTTATATGCATAGCTCGTCAAGTATAACCTGAGTATTCTGCGTGTGCAACTGTTTTGCACCGTTGTATTTGAGCGTAGAGCCTATCACACCCGATCATCACGTGGTGTCTCGGCACGAAGAACTTTCGCATAGCGGTGCATACTCGGGAGAACACTTCTTGATAATTTAGTAAGGGATCATCTTATAATGCTACCGTCAATCAAAGCAAAATAAGATGCATAAAGGATTAACATCACATGCAATCAATATAAGTGATATGATATGGCCATCATCATCTTGTGCTTGTGATCTCCATCTCGAAGCACCGTCATGATCACCATCGTCACCGGCGCGACACCTTGATCTCCATCGTAGCATCGTTGTCGTCTCGCCAATCTTATGCTTCTCGACTATCGCTACCGCTTAGTGATAAAGTAAAGCATTACGAGCGATTGCATTGCATACAATAAGCGACAACCATATGGCTCCTGCCGATTGCCGATAACCGGTTACAAAACATGATCATCTCATACAATAAAATTCAGCATCATGTCTTGACCATATCACATCACAACATGCCCTGCAAAAACAAGTTAGGCGTCCTCTACTTTGTTGTTGCAAGTTTTACGTGGCTGCTACGGGCTGAGCAAGAACCGTTCTTACCTACGCATCAAAACCACAACGATACTTCGTCAAATAGACTCCGTTTTAACCTTCTCAAGGACGGGCGTAGCTACACACTCGGTTCAACTAAAGTGAGAGAGGCAGACACCGCCGGTCACCTTTAAGCAACTAGTGCTCATGCAGCGGTGAAACCAGTCTCGCGTAAGCGTCTGCTGTAATGTCGGTCCGGGCGCTTCATCTCACAATACCGCTGAACCAAAGTATGACATCTTTGGTAGGCGGTATGACTTGTATCGTCCACAACTCACTTGTGTTCTACTCGTGCATATGACATCAACGCATAAAACCTGGCTCGGATGCCACTGTTGGGTAGCGTAGTAATTTCAAAAATTTCCCTCGCACACGCGCAGACCATGGTGATGGCATAGCAACGAGAGGGAGAGTGTCCGCCCACGTACCCTCGTGAGACCGAAAGCGGAAGCGTTATAACAACGCGGTTGATGTAGTCGTACTTCTTCCCGATCCAACCGATCCAAGTACCGAGCGACGGCACCTCCGAGTTCTGCACACGTTCAGCTCGATGGCGTCCCTCGAACTCCGATCCAGCCGAGTGTTGAGGAGAGTTTCGTCGACCGACGGCGTGGTGGCGATGATGATGTTCCACCGTCGCGGGGCTTCGCCTAAGCTCCATAGCGGTGTATTCGAGTGTAGTTTGGTGGAAGGGGCACCGACACGGCTAAGGAGCGATCCGTAGATCAACTTGTGTGTCTCTAGGGTGCCCCTGCCCCGTATATAAAGGAGCAAGGGAGGAGGAGGCGGCCCTATGTTTGGCGCGCCAGGGGAGTCCTACTCCCACGGGAGTAGGATTCCCCTTTCCTAGTCAACTAGGAATCCTTCCATGTAGGGGAGGAAGAGAGAAGGAAGTGGAGGAGTAGGAAGGTGGCGGCCCCTTTCCCTAGTCCAATTCGGACTAGAGGGGGGGCGCAGCAGCCTTTTCCTCTTCCCACTAAAGCCCATCAAGGCCCATTACTTCTCCCGTAACTACCCGGTACTCGAAAAATACCGAATCACTCGGAACCTTTCCGAACTCGAATATAGTCGTCCAATATATCGATCTTTCGTCTCGACCATTTGAGACTCCTCGTCATGTCCCCGATCTCATCCGGGACTCGAACAACCTTCGGTACATCAATATCATATAAACTCATAATAAGCATCATCGAAGCGTTAAGCGTGCGGACCCTACGGGTTCGAGAACTATGTAGACATGACCGAGACACCTCTCGGTCAATAACCAATAGCGGGACCTGGATGCCCATATTGGCTCCTACATATTCTCGAAGATCTTTATCGGTCGGACCGCATAACAACATCGTTGTTCCCTTTGTCATCGGTATGTTACTTGCCGAGATTCGATCGTCGGTATCCAATACCTAGTTCAATCTCGTTCTTGGCAAGTCTCTTTTCTCGTTCCGTAATACATCATCTCACAACTAACACATTTAGTTGCAATGCTTGCAAGGCTTATGTGATGTGCATTACCGAGAGGGCCAGAGATACCTCTCCGACAATCGGAGTGACAAATCCTAATCTCGAAATATGCCAACCCAACATGTACCTTTGGAGACACCTGTAATGTACCTTTATAATCACCCGATTCGTTGTGACGTTTGGTAGCACCAAAGTGTTCCTCGGGCAAGCGGAGTTGCATAATCTCATAGTCATAGGAACATGTATAAGTCATGAAGAAAAGCACTAGCAACAAACTATACGATCAGGTGCTATGCTAATGGAATGGGTCATGTCAATCAGATCATTCAACCAATGATGTGATCCCGTTAATCAAATAACAACTCCTTGTTCATGGTTAGGAAACATAACCATCTTTGATTAACAAGCTAGTCAAGTAGAGGCATACTAGTGACATACTGTTTGTCTATATATTCACACATGTATTATGTTTCCGGTTAATACAATTCTAGCATGAATAATAAACATTTATCATGATATAAGGAAATAAATAATAACTTTATTATTGCCTCTAGGGCATATTTCCTTCAGATAAGTGGCTGTAAAATTCTCCCACCATGCTGCTGCGGGTCCTTCGAGCTGATGTGCGGCAAACTTCACCCTTTCTCCATCTGTACATCCTGCAGTGGTCAACTCCCTCTCTATCTTACAGAGCCAATCATCTGCTACTATCGGCTCGGTGCTACTGGAAAACGCCGGCGGATTCAGCCTCAAGAACCGAGTCAGATGGTCAACAGGTGGTGGTGGTGGTGGGTTGTTGTTGTTGTTGGTGTTGTTGTGGCCTTGGTTCTGTACCAATGTTTGAATCAAGGCATTCTGCTGCTGAATCAACTGAGTGATCTCTGGCGGGAAAACAAATCCGGGGTCGCGTCTCGGAGGCATCTGAGGGTTTATAGAAAAGACGAGAGTTAAGAATAGAATGAGGTCTAGGGTGAAAACACTACCCATATGCACATGAGACAAATCACACAATATCACTCGAATCAATTCAAACAAGGCCATACAACGGTCTATCCATCGTTACAAAGTGCTGGGACTAAAACTAATTTAAAATGGGGGAAATCTACTACTGTTATGGTGGTCAACTAGAAAAACTGCTCCGATGAAGACTCCATGATATCTGCTCTAGCTTCATCTTCGAAATCATCATCACTAGGATCGGAATCGGTGTCGTCGATGATGATGTAGTTCTCTGGACAGGTGCAATCTTCATCTTCTCCTCCGGGTGCTGAATTTCCCATGAGTTCTTCAATCTTCTCATTAAGATCGCCGTTTTGTCTCACTAGAGCTACAATCTCCTCCATATAGTCCTTGCGAGTGGCCTTCAGTTCTCCTTCTAGTTCGATAATCTTGGCTTTTGCTGTCTTCAACTCCATCATGTCTGCGCACATCTGGTTCTCCTGGCGTCGAATGTGCTGATTTAACTCCTGGATGAAAGCTGCAATGGATCGATCCTTCTTAGTACCAACTATCTCCTATTGTTCAACTCGGCGCCCGCTAATCTGGTAGATAGTATCCTTGAGGTCTTCTTTGTAAACTTCTCCAATCGTCCCATGGTTATGTGAGCTGCCATGCTCTTTCCTGGACTCGGGTTGGTGCATTGAAAACACACTCTATGGGCTCCGTGATTGGGCATAAGCGTCCTTCCGGAACTTGAGCTTGAATCTTCGGCGCTCTTCTTGGGTAAAGTGGAATTGTAGGTCCGGTGAAGCTTGGTACTCCTATGTTCGGTATCTAGTGACTTCCTTCAAGTTATATCCAAAAGTGAGTCTTCATCCGGTTGTGTGAACTTGTTCCTTGCATCAAATCATCCTAAAAGAGTAGAAAAGATGAGGAGTCGAAATGAGAAGAGAGTAGTGATCTATGGCTTTAGCTTAATGGTCGTGTCATCAGTAGTCAGCGTGTGCTCGATACCATCTTTGTAGCGACCGGACCTCAAAGCGATCGATCTCTCGTGCTCGATGTCATCCCTGGATCGATGTCTTGACACCACACGAAGACTCGGAGGATTTATAACGAGTAGCAATCACACACTTATTACAATCGAATGTCTCAAGAGAGAACTTAATAAAATAAATATGGCTTAAGGCCATCTAAATACGATAACAGCGGAAGTCTTGGAAGAATAAGCGAGTCCATCAACTCCAACGACATCACTGAGTATAGAACCACGACCTAAGCACCTTACTCGTCGTCTGAAAAATCTGCAATATGAAACTTTGCAGCCCGAAAATGGGCCAGCACATGGAATATGCTGGCAAAGTAACACATAGAGAATAATGGAAGAATAAGCCTATACTACATGCATATATGGCTGGTGGAAAGCTCTATGGTTACAGTTTTTGCGTAAAGCCAATTTTTCCCTACTGCAAAGGAATAAATTTGTTTAACTATCATGGTGGTTGTTAAACATTGAGAATGGTTGACAGCATTCTCAATCCCAACTAAAAGTACTCATTAAAAACCCAACAATATTAATTAGAAGTAACATGATGAGATTCACATGATATCCAAGTACTAGATACTCAAGATGTCCATAACCGTGGACACGGCTAACCATGATTAGTTTATACACTCTGCAGAGGTTTGCGCACTTTTCCCCACAAGATTCGATCGCCTCCGTTGGATTTCTCTCACTACATGATATTTGAGAAACGGATGACCGAGACATAGTCTTTCGGAAGCGCTAGCACCTTACATAGGGTAGACCGGTACACCTACTTTCCCCTACATCGCTAGTCTACCCGTAAGAGTTCGCACAACTTAATCAACTATGCAGAGCCCATAATGGCTTGTGGCTGCACACGTAAGTTTCTAGTTTGAATAATCTCATGATCCCTTTGAGCACTGGGTGGCGGTCCAAGAAATGTCTGAGCAAGTCTGATGGAAACCAGGTGCCTCAATCCACCCGGATGTGTGTTTAAGTTGCCACCTTAAATAAACCATTAATTAACACTCTCACATCTGTCATGGATACACTCACCCAATCCACGTCTACTAGCATAGCATGGCAATATAAGCAAACGTAGAAGTAACTCCCAAAGGTTTGTAAATAAACAGGTAATAGGTACTACCTCAACTACTTCCCAAAACCCACAATTTAATTAGATCCTAATCATGCAATGTTTGAGGATAGATCTAATGCATAAAAACTGGGTAGTAGAAAAGGTATGATCAAAGTGTTACTTGCCTTAGCGATGATCCATGAAACCTAGAGACTCGAAGTAACAGGCGGCGCACTCCGGGTATTCTATCGCAGACAAACAAACAAGCATACAATAAGTACTCATCTAATGCACAGTTAAAGCTCAAATAGAAGGACTAACCAGATAGTTCAACTTAAGAACTTCGGTTTGCAAAAAGAATCAAATCAAAACGAAGCAACGGAAAACAAACGGCGAAAGAAAACAGCTTCGTGTTACTAATATGGATCTAGGTCAAATTTTACAGTAGCAAAACTTTTTAAAGTTGGTTATTCGGAAAGAGGGTTTCGAGACGAAACTCCAGGCGCTTGAATCGCCTGATTCCGACAAACGAGCGAAAAGTTATACTAAAACGAAAATCGGATCAGAAATCGCGATCAGAAAAATCGCGAATTAAATCCGACAAAAAAGAAAAACGAAGAACAGGTTAACGAACGGACGTTCGTTAACTAAACTAATCTGACAAACGCGGTCGTTATAAACGAACGAACGAACGAACATTCGCTATTTAACCGAACCGAAAAACCCGATCTATAAAAAAATAAACCGACGAAAACCGTTCGGTTTAAAAAAAACCGAAGGCACGGAAGTCGAGGCGCGGCGAACCTCGGCGGCGGGGTCGATGGCGGCGGCGGCGTGGTCGGCGGTGGCTCGCGACGACGGCGGCGGCGGCGGCGGCGGCGGCGAGCGGCGGGCGGCGCTAAAGGTTAGGGGTTAGGGTTTAGGCGGGCGTGGGCGGCGGGCAAGGTGGGCTGGCTGGCGGCGGGCAATGGTGGTGGGCGGCTCGGCCTGGGGGCGCCAAGGCGCGCATTTATAGTGCCCGCTCGAGACACAAGCCAAGGTCGGTCGCGTTTAAAAAAAATTCATGTGAAGAAAAATAAAAATAAGTTCTAAACGGACTCCAAAAATCCCGAAATAAATTTTCCCCGGCTTCTAAAATCAAGCCGGACTAGATGAACATTTATTTGGGGCCTAATGCAGTTTTGAAAAACGCGCATTTTTCCTAAATTCAAATAAAAAGGCGAAAAACTCCAAAATAAAATCTTATTTGATTTTTTATTAAATCTTCATTATTTCTTTATTTTGGGAAAGTCATTTTATTCCCTCTCTCATATTTTGACAGTAGAAATAATTGAAGATAAAATAAATAAAATCAAATGATCCCTTTTTTTTTCAAAATTTGAGAAAACTCAAATATGAAAATAACGAAATCCCCAACTCTCTCCATGGGTCCTTGATTTGCGTAGGATTTCTAGGATCGAGCCAACAATGAAATAAAAATATGATATGCATGATGATCTATGTATAACATTCCAAATTGAAAATTTGGGATGTTACAAGAAGGCAAGGTAGTATGGCTCATTGTTAGATAAACAATAATGCATATGAGAGCCGCTCAACATTTTCATTGTGGTCTTCTCCTCTCGACCCCCAAAGAAAAGAAAATAATTTCAAAGAAACACACTGAAATGTTTTTGGAGTTTTTGTTTTTCTGAAGAAGGTAAAACAAGAACGAGAAAAACTATTTACACGGGAAAGCTCCTGACAAGCAAAAGAAGAACGAGAAATCTCTTTGGGTTTTCTTTTAATACTACTACTAAGCATGCATAGAAAGGAAATAAACTACAACTATTTTTTTGTTTTTTCTTAAGGTTTTTCAAACACACAAGAAGAAAGCAAGAAAAGGAAATAAACTAACATGGATAATACAATGAAAAAGTATGAACACCGACAACCGAAGTGAGTGTGTGAACATGAACGTAATGTTGGTGATAAATACGTACTCCCCCAAGCTTAGGCTTTTGGCCTAAGTTGGTCTAAGCCCATGGATCAAAGTAGCCCTCTCCGGTGTACTGAGGAGGATCCTGGGGGTTCCACTGGTTAGCGAGCTCCTCCGGCTCCCACTGATAAACAGGCTCCTGCTATGGATTAGGTAATGGCTCTGGCTGGTGAACTGGGGATCGCGTATGCTCCCAGTATGCATAAATGTCCTCGGGCATGATGAGGTATGTGCCTGAATGAATATTAAACAAAGTAGGTGCTGGCAAGGTAATAATATGACAAGTCTTTTCGCTAAATACCAGGTTATAAATGAGTGCCTTTTCCTTATTATAGCGAATAAAATCATGTGCTACCGTACTGTTATAGTCTAGGTAAATAGTGGGCAGCACCATCTCCTCTTTCTAATCATGCCTAGTAGGTATATCAAAGCGTCTAGCAAGGTGGGAAGCATGGATACCTCCAAAGATAGGACCCTTAGTATGGTTTAAACTCAACCATCTAGCAACCATAGCGTCTAAACTAAAAGTTCTATCATGAAGTAAATCATGGCGCAAAATGGAAAGGCCAAGAGCACTAAGGCCTCCACTATCCCTGCGACCAATCAAACATCTCCCCGCAGATAATGAGTAATAGCGCAAAACAGGAAAATGTAAACTAGACACTCTCGCTTCCGACACCTTTCTCCTTTCCCCTACGGTAACTGCATCAATAAAATCTTCCACATCTCTAGGACGTGGTTCCTCGATGCTGCCCTCAAAAGGTAACTTGCAGACCTCACAAAAATCATAAAGAGTCATTGATAATACTCATCATATAAGTAAAAGTCTACCATGGGTGGTGATCTCCTAGCATGAAAATGAAAATTTTGCACGAAAGTATTAGTGAGTAGGAGGTACTAAGCACACTGGTCATGGAGGAAGTGGGTGATGCCTGCATTCTCAGCCAAATAATATAAATCCTCATAAATTCCGACCGCATCCAAAAATGCATCACATGGCCATTCACATGGCCGAACCTCCGCGGTGCGAGGAAGATTGTAATTGGGCTTCTCCTTCTCCTCATTTACTTTTTCATTCAAACCCCGGCTCAAAGAGCATCTCAACAATCTCCTCATCATTTTCTTCCTCTGAAAATTTCTGAAATTTTTAGTGACTCAAAATAAAAGTGAACCAAACTCAACAAGATTGATAGAAACTACTCCTACAAGTGTTTAGAGGCTATATCATGCATCAAAACTACTTTGGACCATATAAATTTGACATGCAAGCTCGAGAAAAAGGTCACCACAGTAGCAAAAATTTGCAATAAATAAAGCACTAGAACAAAAACTAATTGGACCATTGGAGGAGTCACATACCAAGGAACAATCCCCCAAAGCAGTTTTGCAAATGGAGCTTTGAGTAAGGAGATTGAAAATGGTAGCAAAATGAGCAATAGTAATTGTTGAAAATTTAGGGTTTAGGGTTAAGAGGAAATTCAAGACCTCCAATAGTAATAGTTAATTTTTTTTCCAATAGAATTGTTACTTTGTACTTGAGGTTGTTTCTTTGGGAAGTGTACCGTATGCTCATTCCCATCATGAAAAGTGACATTGCCTTTGTTGCAAACAATAACAGCCCCTGCAGTATTCAGAAAAGGTCTACCAAGGATGATCGACATACTGTCGTCCTCGGGAATATTAAGAATAACAAAGTCCGTTAAAATAGTAATGTTTGCAACCACAACAGGCACATCCTTGCAAATACCGATGGGTACAGCAGTTGATTTCTCAGCCATTTGCAAATAAATTTCAGTAGGTGCCAACTTATTCAATTCAAGTCTATGATATAAAGAGAAAGGAAAACACTAACACCGGCTCCAAGATCACATAAAACAGTTTTAACGTAGTTTCTTTTAATGGAGCATGGTATAGTTGGTACTCCTGGATCTCCTTACTTCTTTGGTATTCCACCCTTAAAAGTATAATTAAAAAGCATGGTGGAAATTTCAGCTTCAGATATCTTTCTTTTATTTGTAATAATATATTTCATATACTTAGCATAAGGAGGCATTTTAAGCATATCAGTTAAACGCATACGCAAAAGATAGGTCTAATCAATTCAGCAAAGCGCTCAAAATCCTCATCATCCTTTTTTGGATGGCTTAGGAGGAAAGGGCATGGGTTTCTGAACCCATGATTCTCTTTCCCTACCATGTTTCCTAGCAACAAAATCTCTCTTATCATAACGTTGATTCTTTGATTGTGGGTTATCAAGATCAACAATAGGTTTAATCTCTACATCATTATCATTAGTAGGTTGAGCATCAATGTGAGCATCATTATTAACATTATCACTAGGTTCATGTTCATCACCAGATTGTGTCTCAGCATCAGAAATAGAAATATCATTGGGATTCTCAGGTGTGCCTATAGTAGGTTCACTAGAAGCATGCAAAGTTCTATCAATTTTATTTTTCTTTTTATTACTAGGAATAGGTGCATCAGTATTAGTTCTCTGAGAGTCTTGTCAACTCTCTTAGGATGGCCCTCAGGATACAAAGGTTCCTGAGTCATTTTACCACCTCTAGTCATAACCCCAACAACATGATCATTATTCTTACTATTCAACTCATTAAGCAAATCATCTTGTGCCTTAAGTACTTGAGTTGTAACCATTGAAGCATGTTTACTAATAAGCTTAAGATCATTAACAATTCTACTCATATAATCACCCAAGTGGGCAAGCATGTAAGCATTACGTTTCAATTGTCTACTAACATAAGCATTGAAATTTTCTTGTTGAACAATAAAATTATCAAACTCATCCAAGCATTGACTAGCAGACTTAGTATGAGAAATATCACCTTCATCAAATCTATGGAGAGAGTTTACCTCTTCTACCTGTGTCGGGTTATCCAGACCATATATTTCTTCAATAGGTGGTAGATTCTTGATATCTTCAGCTTTAATACCTTTTTCTTTCATAGATTTCTTTGCCTCTTGCATATCTTCAGGACTGAGAAATAGAATAACTCTTCTCTTCAGAGTTGTCTTAGGAGTTGGTTCAAGAAGTGTCCAATCATTATCATTACTCAATATATTATTCAATAGCAATTCAGCTTGCTCAACATTTCTTTCCCTAAAACACAACCATCATAACTATCCAGGTGGTCTCTGGAAGCATCAGTTAGTCCATTATAAAAGATATCAAGTATTTCATTTTTCTTCAGAGGATGATCAAGCAAAGCATTAAGTAATTGGGGAAGCCTACCCAAGCTTGTGGGAGACTCTCTTGTTCAATTTGCATAAAGTAAAATATTTCCTTTAAGGCAGCTTATTTCTTATGAGCAAGGAAATATTTTTCAGAGAAGTAGTAAACCATATCCTAGGGACTACGCACACAACCAAGAGCAAGAGAATTAAACCATAACTTAGCATCACCCTTTAATGAGAAAGGAAACAATTTAAAAATATAGTAGTAGCGAATTTTTTCCTCATGAGTAAATAGGGTGGCTATATCATTCAATTTAGTAAGATGTGCCACAACAGTTTCAGATTCATAACCATAGAAAGGATCATATTCAACCAAAGTAATTACTCAGGATCAACAGAGAATTCATAATCCTTATCAGTAACAAAGATAGGTTAAGTAGAAAACTTAGGATCATATTGCATTCTAACATTCAAAGACTTTTCTTTCAGCTTAGCTAACAATTTCTTAAGATCATCTCTATCATTACAAGTAATAAAGTCTCTAGCAGTTTCCTCATCCATAATATAACTCTCAGGTACAACAGGCAATTCATATCTAGGGGAGAATCATAATCTTCAGTTTCAATAATATCATCAGTTTCAGTAATTTCATTCTCTCTAACCCTAGCAAGTTGTTCATCAAGAAATTCACCAAGTAGCACAATATTATCAAGCAGAGAAGTAGTTTCATCATAAGCATCATGCATAGCAGAAGTGGCATCATCAATAACATGCGACATATCAGAATCAATAGCACGTGTAGGTGTCGCAAGTTTACTCAAAACAGAAGGTGAATCAAGTGCAGAGCTAGATGGCAGTTCCTTACCTCCCCTCGTAGTTGAGGGATAGATTTCGAATTCCTCATAATGATCAATAGATATAAATCCCAAGTGACTCAGATAATAGAGCTATGCTCCCCGGCAACGGCGCCAGAGAAAGGTCTTGATAACCCACAAGTATAGGGGATCGCAACAATTTTCGAGCGTAGAGTATTCAACCCAAATTTATTGATTCGATACAAGGGGAGCCATGGAATATTCTCAAGTATTAGCAGCTAAGTTGTCAATTCAACCACACCTGAAAGACTTAATATCTGCAGCAAAATATTTAGTAGAAAAGTAGTATGGAAGTAACGGTAAAAGTGGCTAAAGTAATAGTAGCATTTTTGTAGCAATCGTAACAGTGACAATGGAAAAGTAACTTAGCAAAGATCAATATGAAACGAACTCGTAGGAAATGGATCAATGATGGATAATTATGTCGGATGGCATTCATCACACAACAGTTATAACATAGGGTGACACAGAACTAGCTCCAATTCAGCAATATATTGTAGGCATGTTGTAGCGACCCGACCTCAAACGGTCAAGTCTCTGTGCTTCAGTGTCATCCCTGGATCGGTAATGCTGACACACACAGTACTCGAAGGATTTATAACAGAGTAACAATCACACACTTATTACATCGAATGTCTCAAAAGAGAACTAATTACAATAAATATGGATTAAGGCCATCTAATACGATAACAGCGGAAGGCTTGGAAGATAAAGTGAGTCCATCAACTCCAACGGCATAGCTGAGTTGCACGGCAACGACCTAACGAACCTTACTCCTCGTCTGTAAAGTCTGCAACATAATACGTTGCAGCCCGAAAACGGGTCAACACATGGAATATGCTGGCAATATAACACAGTAGAGCAAGAGCAGAATAATGCTATCACTACATGCATATTTGGCTGGTGGAAAGATCTATGGTTATGGTTTTTGCGAAAAGCCAATTTTTTCCTACAACAAAGGAATAGATTTTATTTAACTATCATGCTGGTTGAAACAATATTGTGAAGGTTTCTCCAACTCAATCCCAATTAAAGTAATTATCAACCCAACAATATTAATTAAGAGTGATGAGATACTTAGGATACTCCAAGTACTAGATACTCAAGATTGTCCATAACCGGGGACACGGCTAACCATGATTAGATTGTACACTCTGCAGAGGTTTGCGCACTTTTCCCCACAAGAATTGATCGCCTCCGTTGGATTTCTCGCACTACATGGTGTTTGAGAAACGCATGACCGAGACACAGTCTTTCAGAAACATTAACTCTTTACTCCAGGCAAACCATACCAAACCTACATCCCTCTACCTGCTGATCCACCTCTTCAAGAGCTTCATGTAACCTACTCAACTATGCTAGAGCCCATATTAGCTTGTGGCTGCACACAGAAGTTTCTAGCATGAAAATATCTCAGTTCCCTTTGAGCATGGGTGGCGGACCTTAGGATGATCACACGGGTACACCGGGATATCCTAGGACAACACTGGATTCTCCAGGTGCCCGGCAAGCAATCCACCGAGATGCGTATTAAAGTCGCCACCTTAAGTTGAACCATTAATTAACAATCTCACATCTGTCATGGATTCACTCACCCAATCCACGTCTACGAGCATAGCATAGCAATATAAGCGATACATAGAAGTAACTCCCAAGGGTTTGAATATAACAGGGTAATAGGTTCTACCTCATCAGCTACTTCCCAACCCACATGTTAATCACATCCTAATTATGCAATGTTTGAGGATTGAACTAATGCATAAAAACTAGGTATGGAAAGAGTATGATCAATGTGTTACTTGCCTTGCTGACGATCCGCAAAACCTAGGGACTCGTAGTAGCACGCTTCGCACTCCGGGAATTCTATCGCAAACAAACAACATCATACATAAGCAATCAAGCAAAGATGCACGGAAAAAAACTCAAATAAGAAGAATTGACCAGAAAGTTCAACTTAAGAACTCAGGTTTGCAAAAAGAATCAAACCAAACGGAGCAACGAAACTCAAACTGCGAAAGAAACAAGATCCGTTTACTAATCTGAACTAAAGTCAAATTTTACAGTACCAAAATCTTTTCAAGTTGATTAAACAGAAAGAGGGTTTCGAGACAAAGATCTAGGCGCTTGAATCGCCTGATTCCGATAAACGAGCGAAAAGATAAACTGAAACGAAAATCGGATCAGAAATTGCGATTGAAAATAATCACGAAAAAAATCCAAGAAAAAGAAAACTAACGAACAGGCTAACGAACGAGCGTTCGTTGTCTATAACTAACGAGCGGAAACCGATCGTTAAAATGAACGTACGGACAAACGTCCGCTAAGTAACCAAACTGAGAAAAACCGGCGAACCGATTTAAAAAACAAACTAGGGTTTCTAAAGAAAAACCGGATAGGTTTTCTTAAAAAAAACCGGCGGCGGACAGCAGGCGTTACCTCGGCGACGCTCGCGAGGGCGAGGCGGCGTGGCGTGGCGGCGGCGGCGGCGGTGGAGAGGCGGCGGCAAGGGCGCGACAAAGCGGCAAGGCTGGGCGGGCGGGCAGGCGGCGGCGGGGTTGGGTGGTGGAGGGGGTTCCGGGGCGGGGTATTTAAGGAGGGGGGGCTGCTTGGAGGAGGGGGCAAGGTGGCGGGGAGGCGGAGTCCCGGCCGAACTCCGGGTCGGGGCGGTGGCGGCCTTGGTCTCCTGGAGGGAGACGGCGGCGCGGGGAGCGGGCCGACTCGGCTGGGCTTCGGCCTAGTCGGGCGCTGAAACTTTTTTTAAATAATTCCGCCGAACTAAAAAAATCCTAGAAAATAAAATAAAAATCTAAAAATGCCAAAACAAATTTTCACTGTCTAAATAAAATATTTAGAACAAGATGAAGATTTTCTTGGCCCTAAAATGCAATTTTGGAAAAAGTGCAATTTTCTAATGCAAATAAAATTGCAATAAAATCCTAATAAAATCAAATATTTGATTTTAATATTTTTCCTTCGATATTTCAATTATTTGGAGAAGTCATATTATCTCCTCTCATATATTTTAGTATGAAATATTTTCGGAGAGAAAAATAAATAAAATCAATAATCCTCGTTTCAATATTTGATAGAATTCAAATATGAAAACAGAGAAATCCCCAACTCTCTCCGAGGGTCCTTGAGTTGCTTAGGATTTCGAGGATCGCGAAACGAAATGCAACAGAAATATGATATTCATGAATGATCTATGTATAACATCCCAAATTGGATGTTACAAACCTACCCCCCTTAAGATGAATCTCACCCTCGAGATTCGGGTTGGCTAGAAAATAGGTGTGGGTGGTCTTTGCGAAGATCATCCTCTCTTTCCCAGGTGGCTTCATCCTCAGTATGGTGACTCCACTGAACTTTGCAAAACTTGGTAACCTTGCCGCGAGTGACTCGGCTGGCAAATTCAAGAATCCTGACTGGCTTCTCCTCATAGGTCAAATCACTGTCCAACTGAATCGCCTCCAAGGGTACTGTATCTCTTAACGGTATATCGACCATCTTAGCATGACACTTCTTCAGCTGTGAAACATGAAACACATCATGAACTCCTGACAGTGTCATCCCTGGATCAATAAACGTGAAACACTTCTTCAGGTAACTCCAACTTGTAGGCAACTTCTCCCATACATTCCAAAACACGATACGGTCCTACAAATCTCAGGGCTAACTTTCCCTTAACTCCAAAATGTTTCACTCCTCGCAAGGGTGATACTCGTAGATATGCTCTGTCTCCAATTTCATAGGTTACCCCCCTGTGTTTCGAATCTGCATAACTCTTTTGCCTGGGCTGAGCTACCTTCAGTCTATCTCGGATCAACTTAACTTTCTCTTCAGACTCCTTGATCAAGTCTGGTCCAAACAACTGTCGGTCTCCAACTTCATCCCACATCAACGGTGTTCTGCACCTTCGTCCATACAGGGCTTCGAACGGTGCCATCTTCAAACTGGCTTGGTAGCTATTGTTGTATGAGAACTCTACATAAGTTAAATTCTCATCCCAACTAGATCCATAATCTAGCGCACAGGCCCTCAACATGTCCTCCAGAATCTAGTTGACTCTCTCGGTCTGTCCATCCGTCTGCGGGTGAAATGCTGTATTGAACTCCAATCTCGTTCCTAAAGTCTGGTGCAACTGATGCCAAAACTTAGATGTAAAATGTGTTCCTCTATCTGATACGATGGTCCTCGGAACTCCATGCAGACATACGATCCTGGTCATATATATCTTGGTCAACTTCGCACTTGTATATGTGGTTTTCACTGGGATAAAGTGAGCTACTTTGGTCAAGCGATCGACTACTACCCATATAGAATCATATCCTGATTTGGTCCTGGGCAATCCGATGATGAAATCCATGCCAAGTTTGTCCCAGTTCCATTCGGGTATCGGCATAGGCTGTAACAATCCTGCTGGCTTTTGATGCTCTGCCTTCACTCTCTGACATACATCACATACGGCTACATACTCGGCAATATCCTTCTTCATACCAGTCCAGCAGAAACGTTCCTTCAAATCCAAATACATCTTGGTGTTTCCGGGGTGTATCGAGTATGGTGAGTCATGAGCCTCCTGAAGTATTAACTTCCTGATCTTTGTGTTATTGGGCACATAAACATGGTCCTCAAACCATAAGGTGTCGTGCTCATCCTCACGAAAACCTTTGGCCTTTCCTTCACTCATTCTCTCTTTTATCTCGGCAATCTCTTTGTCATCCTTCTGAGCTTCTCGAATCTTTCCTAGAAAGGTAGACTGAACTTCCATTGTTGCAATAAAACCTCTAGGAACAATCTCCAATCGAAGTTCCCTGAGATCCTCTGCTAACTCCTTTGGTAATCTTGTGCTCACTAGGGTATTAGCATAAATCTTCCGGCTCAAAGCGTCTGCTACGACATTGGCCTTGCCTGGATGATAGTGAAGCCTCATGTCATAGTCCTTTATAAGCTCCAACCACCTCCTCTGCCTAAGGTTCATCTCCTTCTGTGTGAAGATGTAATTCAAACTCTTATGATTCGTGTACACATCACAACGGTTTCCAATAAGGTAATGTCTCCAAGTCTTCAACGCATGCACTACGGATGCTAACTCCAAATCATGCATGGCATAATTCAATTCATGCGGTTTTAGTTATCGTGAGGCATACGAAACAACTCTTCCGTCCTGCATAAGCACACTTGCAAGTCCTAAGCGAGAGGCGTCGCAATACACTTGGAAATCCTTGCGTATATCCGGTAGAATCAGCACTGGGCCTGTAGTCAAACATTTCTCTAACTCCTGAAACCTTGCCTCACATTCTTCCGTCCATTTAAACTTGGTATCCTTCTTCAATAACTCCTTCATTGGCTTCGCAATCTTGGAAAAATTCTCAATGAATCTTCGGTAGTATCCCGCGAGTCCAAGAAAACTGCGGATCTCGCTAACTAAAGTGGGTGCCAACCATTCAGTGACTGACTGAACCTTGGTGGGTTCTACTGCTATACCTTCTCCTGATATAACATGTCCAAGGAATCCGACTTCCTTCAACCAAAACTCGCATTTGCTGAACTTGGCATACAACTGGTGTTCCCTGAGTTTCTCAAGAACTAAATGCAAATGCTCCTTGTGGTCCTCCTCATTCTTCGAGTATACCATTATATCATCAATGAACACCACAACAAACTTATCCAAATATTCCATGAACACTTTGTTCATCATGCTCATGAAGTAGGCAGGGGCGTTAGTCAGTCCAAATGACATGACCGTATATTTATACAACCCGTACCGTGTGGTGAATGCTGTCTTTGGTATATCCTTCTCTCGAATCTTCAACTGGTGGTATCCTGATCGCAGATCGATCTTCGAAAACACCTTAGTTCCTTGCAGTTGGTCAAACAAATCATTGATCATCGACAGTGGGTATTTGTTCTTGATCGTCACCTCATTTAACGCACGATGATCAACAACCATTCTTAGAGACTTATCCTTCTTCTCAACCAAAAGCACTGGGGCTCCGCATGGTGATGAACTCCGTCGAATGTAACCTTTCTCCAATAACTCCTTGATCTGCTTCTTAATCTCCTCCAGATCATTTGCGGGCATCCGATAGGGTCTCTTTGATATTGGCCCTGTACCTGGCAATAGCTCTATCAAAAACTCGATGTCTCGATCCGGTGGCATGCCTGGTAACTCCTCTGGAAAAACATATAGGTAATCCTTTACTACATGCACTTCCTCCTGAACAACTCCCGTGAGGGTATTTACTTGGCTCCTCCAAGGCGCATGCCTAGATACATACTTAATCCTTTTTCCCTCCGGGGTGGTGAGATAAATTGACTTACTAGCACAGTCAGTGCTTCCTCCATACTTTGACATCCAGTCCATGCCTAATATCACATCCAATCCTTGTGACTCCAAGATTATTAGATCGGACGGAAAAACATGGCTTCCAATGGTTAGGGGTATCTGGTCGCACCATCGACTAGCCATATACTCTGCTCCAGGTGAACTCACTAACAGAGGGGTCCTAAGGGTTTGGGTTGGTAGTTCAAACTTGTCCATGAATCCCCTTGATATGTATGAATGTGATGCACCAGTATAAAAAAGAACAAGGGCGGTAAAAGACTTAACCAAAAACTTACCTATAACCGCGTCTGGCTGCTCTTCAACCTCCTCCACGTTAACGTGGTTCACTTGTCCTTTGTTGAATGGATTGGGCTTCTTCCCAACGCTCCCATTGCCGTTTCCATTCTTCGCTTTAGGGCACTCCGTGGCATAGTGTCCAGTCTTCCCGCACTTAAAGCAAGTGTGACTTAGATCTCTCTTGGCGGTGTGGCTGGATTGGGGCGGTTCTGATTGTTGTTTGTTCCTTTCCCAGTCCCATTCTTAGAACCATTGTGGTTATGCGAACTTCCTCCAGTGTGGTTATGACCTCCATGGTTATGAACAAGTCCTCCTGAGTTCGGGGTTAGGCGAGGCTTCTGCTGAGCTCCTGAGTTATACCTCCCTTGCCCATACTTCCTCTTACGGCTCTCAATCTGCTGTTGCTTCCCTTCAATCATAAGAGCCTTATATACCAACTCCTGGTAGTTGTTGAATGTTGCCACCATCAACTGCATGCTCATCTCATCATTCAACCCTTCCGTAAACTTCTCCTGCTTTGCGGCGTCAGTGGCCACATCATCAGGGGCATAGCGAGATAACTTGCTAAAATCATCCATGTACTAAGCCACAGAACGGTTCCCCTGGCGTAAGTTGCGAAACTCACGCTTCTTCATATTCATAGCTCCAGTTGGGACATGGGCTGTGCGGAAAGCTTGCTGAAACTGATCCCAATTGACGTTGGCTATGGGGAAAGTGGCCGTATAATTTTCCCACCATGAGGCTGCTGGTCCATCCAATTGATGTGCGGCAAAGCGCACCTTATCAGCATCTGTGCATCCTGCGGTGGTCAACTACCTTCCAATATGGTGTAGCCAATCATTAGCAACTATAATCTCGGTACTACTTGAAAACACCGGCGGCTGTAACCTCTGAAAGCGAGCTAAGTTGTCAACTGGAGGCGGGTTATTCTTGTTCTTGTTGTTGTTGTTGTTGCCTTGGTTCTGGACTAGCAATTGCATCAAGGCATTCTGCTGCTGGATCAACTGAGTGAGCTCTGGCGGAAAGGAAAATCCGGTGTCACGTCTCGGAGGCATCTGGTGGGTTTAGAGGGGAGAGATTAGAATAGAAAAGGGGTCTAGTGAGAAAGCACTACCCATATGCACATGAGACAAACACAAACATTTCACTCAATCAATCAAGCAAGGGCATACAAGCGGTCTAGGACTATCGTAGAAAGTGCTCAACTACTACTATATACATGGGGGAATACTACTAAATATTTGGTGGTCATCTAGAAATTTTGATCGGTGGAAGACTCCATGATGTCTGGTCCAGCTTCGTCTTCAAAGTCATCATCACTGGGGTCGGAGTCGGTGTTGTCGATGATGATGTAGTTCTCTGAAAAAGTGGAATCGTCGTCCTCTCCTCCTGGCACGGGATCTCCCATGAATACTCCTCTTCTTTTGTAACACCCCGGCAGTAACTTTCCATATTTGTAACTCCGACTCTTGCCATTTTCGGCATTGATATATGATATTCCCTCCGTGGTCGGGTTTTCTTCTTTTTGCTTTTGTCCGTGTCATGCATTTTATTTTATGTCATCATGTGCATCGCATTTGCATACGCTGTTCGTCTCATGATTCGAGCATTTTTCCGTTGTCCGTTTTGCAATCCGCACTCCTATCTCCCGGCGGTCCTTTTGCGTTTTTCCGTGTGCGGGTATTAAACCGTCTCGAAATGGACCGAGGTTTGTCTAGTGGCCTTGGTATACCACCGGAGACCACGGTCAAGTTTGGTCATTTGGAGCTCGTTTGGTACTCCAGCAGTTAACCGCACTCTCGCAAAGGCCTCTTTTAAGTTACAGCCCAACACCCTCCAAAACAGCCCAATAACCCATCTAAGTCACCTCCATGCTCTCCGTCGTTCGATCACGATCGTGTGGAAAACTACACCTCATTTGGACTCTCCTAGCTCCTCTATGCCTATTTAAGCAAATCTCCCCAATCCGGATCATTCCACCCCTAACCCTAGCAGTTTCGCCCTCGCGCGGACACGTCCGGGCGAGCGGACGCGTCCGCCCACCGCCCGCCGACCAATCGTCGGCCGCCACGTGGCCCCAGGCGCCCCACATCGCCATGCGCCCGCTTGGCCTTGAAACCCTCAAGGCCCGCCCGCCCGCGCGCCCGCGCCCGCCTCCGCCCCCGCCGCCATGCCGCCGCTGCCCGCCGCCTCCGGCCTCCCGTGGCTTCGCCCGCCGCCGCGCCCTCCGTGGCCGTGCTGCCCTCCCGACCCCCGCCGCGCCCGGCCCCGTCGCGCCCGGCTGCCCGCGCCGCCCGGCAGCGCCGCCCGCCCGGGTGAAGCTTCCTCCTCCCAGCCGGCGAACCTCAGCGCCCGATCCGCCGTCGGTCGAGGCCCGATCCGCCTCGATCCGCGTCAGGCGTTGACCTCTTCTCCTTCCTTTTCCACTAAGTCATTTGCATATTTGTAATTTTGTGCAATATTCAACATGCTATATCTTCGCATCCGTAGAACCATTTTTCGCGTATAATATGTCAAAATGTTCGTCTCGAAGAGTAGATCATTTCATTCCATTGCATCATTTTCATTTGAGCTCATCTTGATGCCCGAAATGCTGTTGGAAGAGTGCTATGTGCTGATAGTTTCTGATTTTTATCAGGAGTTGCACTTTTGTTATTTTTGCTATGATTAATATGTGCACCCTATGAATTTGATTCCTACATGAGTTTTGTAAAATGCCATGTCATCTTTCCAGTGGTATATGCCATGTATTTTTGTGATCTATGTGGTGACTAGCACAAGCATGCAAAGTAGGTGTCCTAATGTTGCTGTTTTCAGCCCTGTTTTAGCTGATTTTGATGCCATGTTTACTTGATGATACCGAGAGATCTATGCATATTTTGAGATACTTCAGTAAGGGTGTTTTGTAAAGCATGACTTGCTCTATCCATCCATGCCTTTGTTTACAATTATGGGATGCCATAGCTTGAGTCAATCGAGCTCTACTTTTGCTACCAAATGATTCCTGGCAGATTGTATACGTGTTATTCAATTTTGCCTAGCTTGTTGTGGTTGATCCGTATAGGCTATGTTATTGTTCTTGCCATGTATGTCTTCTATGTCAGGTCTTCTTGATGTATGTATGCTTAGTTTATCATTTGAGGCCCTGTAGTGAGTGCATTGAGCTTGTTAACATGCCATCTCGTTATCAGTTTTTGACATGTCATGCTGCTGAATCTGTTAACAAGACTTTCAATATTGACATGGGTGTTACTATATTTTCTAGTCCTTTTTGGCTTATGGTCATTAAGGGACTTTTGAAATAGGCTTTGAGTAGATTCATGCCATGCCATGTTTTGCTATTTTAAGTTCCTGTAGCATGTAGTTTTGATGCTCTGAACATTGCAACCTGTTACTGTTTTTGCCATGTCCAGCCTGTTACTTTGAGCATTTTTGCCATGCTTGTTTGAACCTGTTATGATGTGAACTAGCCGTAGCTCAGTGCTCATCTTTTGTCGAGCATCATGTGTAGATCACTGCCATGTGCTTTGTTGTTACGTTTGGGTGCAGTAGCTTAATTAATTGTTGCTTGCAAAGTGGCATCATGCTGTTAATGGCAGATTTGCGCCATTCTTGTTTTGCTCGCCATTTGCAAACCGTGCATCCGTTTCCGGTGATCTTTATATCGATTTCAACCGAAATCATCTCATCTTTCCAGTGGCATGCTTGGTTTGCCAAGTTGATGCCTGGTTCATCATTACCTTCGGGCCTTTTATACGCATTGCTTATCGCATCTCGCATATCATGTCATGTTTTGCATCATGTTGATTGTGCATTGCACCGTGATTTATTGTGGTTCCTTTGTTTGTGTTGTTGCTTTGGGTAGAGTCGGAGGCGAGTACGTGAGCGAGGAGCCTGTTGAGAACGTTTTCGAGGATCAAGCTTTCGACAACTCTGAGAACATTGCAGGCAAGATGACCATACCCTCGAAATCACTTCTATCTTTGCTATGCTAGTTGCTCGCTCTTTTGCTATGCCTATGCTGCGATGCCTACCACTTGCTACATCATGCCACCCATATTGCCATGTCAGCCTCTAACCATCCTTTCCTAGCAAACCGTTGTTTGGCTATGTTACCGCTTTGCTCAGCCCTCTTATAGCGTTGCTAGTTGCAGGTGAAGCTGAAGTTTGTTTCCTTGTTGGAACATGGAGATGTTGTTCCTTATTGGAACATGTTTACTTGTTGGGGATATCACAATATTTATATATCTGCTATAATTAATACATCTATATACTTGGTAAAGGGTGGAAGGCTCGGCCTTATGCCTGGTGTTTTGTTCCACTCTTGCCACCCTAGTTTCCGTCATACCGGTGTTATGTTCCTTGATTTTGCGTTCCTTACACGGTTGGGTGATTTATGGGACCCCCTTGACAGTTCGCTTTGAATAAGACTTTTCCAGCAAGGCCCAACTTTGGTTTTACCATTTGTCACCTAAGCCTTTTTCCCTTGGGTTCTGCAGACTCAAGGGTCATCTTTATTTTAACCCCCGGGCCAGTGCTCCTTCGAGTGTTGGTCCAAACTGTCAGCCGCCGGTGGCCACCAGGGGCAACTCTGGGTTGGCCTACCGGAAGCTTGGACGATCCGGTGTGCCCTGAGACCGAGATATGTGCAGCTCCTATCAGGATTTGTCGGCACATCCGGGCGGTTTTGCTGGACTTGTTTTATTGCTGCCGAGATGTCTTGTAGTCCGGGATTCCGAGATTGATCGGGTCTTCCCGGTAGAAGGAATATCCTTCGTTGACCGTGAGAGCTCATAATGGGCTAAGTTGGGACACCCTGCAGGTAATATCTTTCAAAGCCGTGCCGCGGTTATGAGGCAGATGGGAATTTGTTAATGTCGGTTGTAGAAAACCTAAAGTTGATCTCAATAAAATACACATCAACGCGTGTGTAACCGTGATGGTCTCTTCTCGTGAGTCCGGAAGTGAACACGATGTTGGAGTTATGTCGGCGTAAGTAGTTCAGGATCACTTCTTGATCACTACTAGTTTCACGACCGTGCTTTGCTTCTCTTCTCGCTCTCTTTTGCGAAGTAGACACCATATATGCTAGTCGCTTGCTGCAGCTCCACTTTACTACTCAGTCCTTCCTATAAGCTTAAATAGTCTTGATCTCGCGGTGTGAGATTGCTGAGTCCCGTGACTCACAGATACTTCAAACACAGTTGCAGGTTCCGATGATGCGGTGCAGGTGATTCCACCGAGCTCAAGTGGGAGTTCGACGAGGAGCGTGGTCGTTACTATGTCGTTTCCGGATGATCGATAGTGGTGCCCAGTTGGGACGATTCGGGATCTGTGTTAGCATTTGGGGTATCCTCTTTTATTTTGGTTCCGTAGTCGGACCTTGAGTGTACTCGAATGATGTATGTTATTTATGTCTTTGTGTGAAGTGGCATTGTAAGCCAACTATGTATCTTTCCCTTAATTATTACATGGGTTGTGTGAAGATTACCTCACTTGCGACATTGCTTTCAATGCGGTTATGCCTCTAAGTCGTGCCTCGACACGTGGGAGATATAGCCGCATCGGGGGCGTTACAAGTTGGTAATCAGAGCCTTCCCCGACTTAGGAGCCCCCTACTTGATTGTTTGCTGCCGTTGTTGAGTCTAGAATGGAAAAATGTTTTGAGTCTTAGGATTATATATATCGGAGAGTAGGATTCTTTTTACTTCCCAGTCCCTTCGTCGCTCTGGTGAGGTATCCTGACGTAGAGTTTTGACTCTTCTCTTCTCAAATTTCACTAAAATTTTTTTAGGATCACGTGGGTATCTTGGAATCGTTCCGATGGTTTTGTGACGAGAACATTGTTCTTGGTGCCTCGACATTTAGGGGTTGTGGCGGTGTCCGGGAGTTGAGCTCCGAGGTGTTGTCGTCACAATTTTATCGTTGCAGATTCGGAATACGAGTTTTGCCGACATCGAAATCTCTTTTGTGCAGTTGTTGGTGAGATAACCACGATAGCCCGAGATTGTGGCGAAAAGGGAATATTGCCATGACTTGCATAACGGATGTTTTTGAAGGTCGAGGTACACGATTTCGAGGATTTCTTGGTTATGTGTTGACGGATGGATCAAATGGATCTAGGTATTGTTAGTTTGGGTGATATATTTTGTGTCCCTGTATCCCCAACACCAGATTGCATAACCAGAAAGTTTCGGAGTTTATAGGTGGGAATTCTAGTAGCTTACAGGATATTCTTTCCAACGGATGTATGATTTGAGATTGGGGTTCAACGTCTAGTGGTCCGCCCATTCACGGTCGATTTGATGGTCGCGAGGCGTCTTAAAGAATCCTTGGCTATGCTGATTCGGGGACGTCTTGTTAGTCATTCGTGACGTCCGCTATACGTCGTGTCCGTGTGGGCCCCACCACGAACACTTTGAGCGAAATCTCTATCATGTGTTTGTTCCGGCTCATTCTAGAAGCCAATCTTTTGTTTTCAGTTGTGATATTCGAATTGTTTCTAAGACAGATGTTGTTTCCATATCGTTATCTAAGTGGCTTCTCACCTTAATGGATGTGTGATGATTAACTTTGGAATTCATTCGTTCATTCTTGTTCGAATGTTTATTGTGAAGACTATATGTTGCAATTTCTATCCGTTGATTCTACTTATCTATTTGTCTATCAAAGGACTAACGGATGTCACCCTCTTCAGATGGCTCCGCCAAGCGTCGAATCCGGATCGCAATGATGGGGATCGATCGAATCCTCCACCTCCACCTCCACCTCCGCCTCGAGCGTGGCAAGCTATCATGGCAGCCACCAATGCCAATGCTCGAGATGATTTTGCAGCTCTTGCAAGAACGTACTCAGGGGCAAGGCAATCAAGGCAATCAAGGCAATCAAGGTCAAGGCAACAATCAGCCACACTTTGCTACTCTCAGTCAGTTCCTCGCTAATCAGCCGAAGTCTTTCAGTTTCTGTGTTGAGGCCACAGACGCTGATGATTGGTTAGTGGACATCTGCAAGCACTTTGACTGTAGCAATGTCAGACCTGAGGACTTTGTCAAGTTTGCATCGTTTCAACTCAAGGATCAAGCTGCTGAGTGGTTCCAGCAATACAAAGATTCCAGAGGAGGTCGTGTCATTACCTGGGATGAGTTCCGCCGTGATTTCCGAGCTCATCACATTCCGAAGAGTGTTGTTGAGAGCAAGCGTGAGGAGTTCCGCAATCTCAAGCAAGGCACCATGTCTCTATCAATACAATATCCAGTTCGAAGCTCGCTTCGTTTTGCTAAGCAAGATGTACACGATGAAAGGAGTATGATCTATCGTTCGGAGGTGGTGCGAGAGAAGATCTGCAATTACCTCTTGTGCTGTTTGAGCGAGATAAGTATGATGATTTCTACAACATGGCTCTCAAGCAAGAAGCGGCACAGCTCAAATGCGAGGCTTCTAAGAAGAGAATCAGGGATGCAGATTCAGTCCTCCTCGTCCTCTCAAGTGGCAGCCAAGCAGCAGAAGTTTTACTGCCCCTCCTCCGTTCGTCGGCCTTACAATGAGAAGAACTCAGGTGGCCGTGGATCTTCCCACCCACCCAACCCAAGCTATCGAACAAGTCTAATTCTCAAGCTCCAAGGTCAAGTGCTCCTTACCACCGTCCGCTCTCGAGGTCACTTGCAACAAGTGTCGCAGAAGGGTCACTATCTTGAACAAGTGCTTCAACCGAGGCGCCTTCCGCCTCCTCCTCTGTGAAATCTTCCAGCAATGCGGTGGTCAAGCATAATCCAAAGTATGCCAAGGTCAATATGATGAATGCAGCTCAGCGGAGGATTCTTGAGATGTGCTCATGGGTAATCTTCTTGTTAATGATATTCTGCAAAAGTTCTCTTTGACTTTGGTGCATCGCTTAGTTTCATCTCTAAACCATTTGCATCTAAGCATGATTTGTCTTTCCAAGTTTTGCCAAGACCATTAGCAGTTGTCTCTCCGGGTAAATGCATGAATGCAAGCTACATGGTTCCGGATGTCTCTATCAAGATGGGCGATTATAGATTTCTGTCTAAACCAGTTGTCCTTGGTGACTCGGATATTGATCTTATTCTCGGAATGGAGTGGCTTTATCAGCACAAAGCTCAGCTTGATTGTGCTGCCAAGGAAATTCAATTGACTCATTCTTCTAATGATGTGATCATCTATGCCTCTCGTGATGAAACCATTCGGTTGTTTTCTCTCAATGAGAAGGGCGAATTGAATGCCATCTCTCGATTCGATCGTTTGTGAGTACCAAGATGTCTTTCGGAAGAGCTTCGGGTATGCCTCCTCATCGGCCGATTGAGTTCGTTATCGATCTTGAGCACGCTTGAACCCGTTTGCAAGCGTCCTTACAAGCTTGGACCTGATGAGCTGAAGGAATTGAAGAAGCAGCTTCGATGAACAAGAGCGTCTGGGTTTGATCGGACCGAGTTCATCTCCTTGGGGTTGTGGTGTTCTTTTGTCCGAAGAAGGATGGCACGGACCGACTTTGCGTCGATTACCGTCCATTGAATAAGAAGACAATCAAGAACAAGTATCCACTTCCCAACATCAATGAGCTTTTCGAGCAACTCAAAGGTGCTACTGATGTTCTCTAAGCTTGACCTTCGTATGGGGTATCATCAGATTCGCATTCGTGAACAAGATATTCCCAAGACAGCTTTCGAGAACAAGCTTTGGTTCTTATGAATATCTTGTCATGTCTTTCGGCCTCGTCAATGCTCCTCCAACTTTCTCTCGGATGATGAACTTCATATTCAACCCTACACCAATGAATTCGTCTTGGTCTATCTTGATGATATTTTGGTCTTCTCCAAGAATAAGAAGGATCATGCCATACATTTGCGATTGGTGCTAGACAAGCTCGAGAGTACCAATTCTATGCTAAGTTCTCCAAATGTGAATTCTGGCTTGATGAAGTGCTTTATCTTGGTCATATCATCTCTGCCAAGGGCATCATTGTTGATCCCGAGAAGGTGTCCGCAATTGTGAATTGGGAACCTCCTCGAATGTCAAGCAGCTCCGCAGCTTTCTTGGTCTTGCAAGCTATTGCGAAGATTCGTTGAGAACTTCTCCAAGATTGCAAAGCCTCTTTCCAACCTCCTCGAAGCAGGTGAAGTATATACGGTCTCCCGAGTGTGGCGTTGCTTTCAATACCCTCAAAGAGAAACTCGTCACAGCTCTGTTCGACTCCTCTGATGAATCCAAGCCATATGAAGTGTTACGTGATGCTTCTCTTCAAGGTCTCGGTCTGTGTTAATGCAAGAGAAGAGAGTTGTGGCTTATACCTCTCGCCAGATTGAAGCCCAACGAGAAGAACTACCCCACTCACGATCTTGAGTTGGCGGCGATTGTTCATGCATTGATTACGTGGAGACATCTCTTGTTGGGAAGGAAAGTGGACATTTTCACCGATCACAAGAGTCTCAAGTACATTTTCACTCAGCCCAACCTCAACCTCGAGCGGACTCGATGGGTCGAAATGATTCAAGAGTACAACCCAAGTATTGAGTATACTCGGGTAAAGCCAATGTCATTGCAGACGCTTTGAGCAGGAAAGCTATCGCAACAGTCTAATCCTCAAGCCCTTTCAGCGGATCTCTGTGAATCTTTCCATAAGCTGAATCTTCAAGTTGTTCCTCAAGGCTTTCTTGCCAACCTCATAGTCTCTCCTACTTTGGAAGATCAGATTCGTGAGGCTCAACTTGGATACCATGGTGAAGAAAGTGAAGCGTGGTATTGACAAGGGCATTTCAAGTACAAGTGCTTCGCGTTGATGACAAAGACACTCTGTTCTTTGAGGACGGATTATGGTTCCTAAGGGTGATCTGAGAAAAGTCATTATGAGCGAGGCTCACAATTCGCTTCTATCCATTCATCACGGAAGTTCGAAGATGTACCATGATCTCAAGCAGTCATATTGGTGGACTCGAATGAAGCGAGAAATTGCTCAATTCGTGAATGAATGTGATGTCTGCAGAAGAGTGAAAGCAGAACACCAAAGACCAGCTGGTCTCCTTCAACCTCTTGCTATTCTGAATGGAAGTTTGATCACATTGAAATGGACTTCGTGGTGGCTTTCCAAAGTCCAAGCGTGGAAATGATGCTATCTTTGTTGTCATTGACAAGCTTACTAAAGTGGCTCATTTTCTTCCTATCAAAGAATCCATCACTTTGCAGCTCGGTTGGCGAGCTATACACCTCGAGATTGTCTCCTTGCGGCATTCCTCAAGTGATCTCTTGGACCGTGGCAGCATCTTTACCTCCAAGTTTTGGGATTCTTTCCGAAGGCCATGGGCACCAACATTCGTTTCAAGACAGCTTTCCATCCTCAAACAAGTGGCCAAGTTGAGCGAGTTAATCAAATTCTTGAAGATATGCTCAGGGCTTGTGTCATTTCTTTCGGTATGAAGTGGGAAGATTGTCTTCCTTATGCCGAGTTCTCTTACAACAACAGCTTCCAAGCGAGTTCGGGCAAGGCCCCATTCGAAATTCTCTATGGCGAAAGTGCCATACTCCTCTCAATTGGTGCAGAGCAAGTGAGCGCCAACTTCTTGGAAATGACTTGATCACGAAGCGGAAGAAATGTGCAAGGTCATTCGTGAGAATCTCAAAGCAGCATAATCGCGCGGAAGAGCTATTATGATGATAAGCACCGTGATGTGACTTTTGAAATCGGAGACCATGTCTACCTCCGCGTCTCTCAATGAAAGGCACTCGTCGCCCGGTATCAAAGGAAGCTTGCCCCTAGATCGTGGGTCCTTTCAAGATCATTGGGAAAAGAGGCGATCTAGCCTATCAACGAGCTTCCATCCAACTTTGCAAACATGCGATGTGTTTCACGTGTCACAGCCTTATAAGTGCTTCAAGACTCTGAACGCACTATCAACGAAGAGATTGACCTTCAAGAAGATCTCTCTTATCATGAGCACCCGTGGCTATTCTTGAAGAAACCGGCGCAAGACTCGCAACAAGTCAATCAAATTCCTGAAAGTGAAGTGGTCACACCATTCCGACCGAGAAGCTACAGGGCGCGAGGATCACCTCCGTTCGAGTATCCGGAGTTCTTTCGGTCCTAGATCTCGGGGCGAGATCCTCTTGTAGTGGTGGAGTGTTGTAACACCCGCAAGTAACTTTCCATATTTGTAACTCCGACTCTTGCCATTTTCGGCATTGATATATGATATTCCCTCCGTGGTCGGGTTTTCTTCTTTTTGCTTTTGTCCGTGTCATGCATTTTATTTTATGTCATCATGTGCATCGCATTTGCATACGCGTTCGTCTCATGATTCCGAGCATTTTTCCCGTTGTCCGTTTTGCAATCCGGCACTCCTATCTCCCCCGGCGGTCCCTTTTGCGTTTTTCCGTGTGCGGGTATTAAACCGTCTCGAAATGGACCGAGGTTTGTCTAGTGGCCTTGGTATACCACCCGGAGACCACCGGTCAAGTTTCGGGTCATTTGGAGCTCGTTTGGTACTCCAACGGTTAACCGCACTCTCGCAAAGGCCTCTTTTAAGTTACAGCCCAACACCCCTCCAAAACAGCCCAATAACCCATCTAAGTCACCTCCATGCTCTCCGTCGTTCGATCACGATCGTGTGGTAAAACTACACCTCATTTGGACTCTCCTAGCTCCTCTATGCCTATTTAAGCAAATCTCCCCAATCCGGATCATTCCACCCCTAACCCTAGCAGTTTCGCCCTCGCGCCGCCCGGACACGTCCGGCGCGGCAGACGCGTCCGCCCACCCGCCGCCGACCAATCGTCGACCGCCACGTGGGCCTGGCGCCCACATCGCCATGCTGCCCGCCCTGCCTGTGAACCTCCGGCCTGACCGCCCGCCCGCCGCCAGCGCCCGCCTCCCGGCCGGCCGCCGCCATGGGCGCCGCCGCTGCCGCCGCCTCCCGGCCTCCCCGCGAGCTTCGCCGCCGCCGCCTCCCTCCCGGCCGTGGCAAGCCCCCCCGCCCGCCGCCTTGGCCCGTCGCGCCCGGCTCGGCGCCGGCCGGCGCGGCGCCGCCCGCCCGGCGAGCTTCCTCCTCCCCGCGCCGGCGAACCCCCGCGCCCGATCCGCCGTCGGTCGAGGCCCGATCCGGCCTCGATCCGCGTGCAGCGTTGACCTCTTCTCCTTCCTTTTCCACTAAGTCATTTGCATATTTGTAATTTTGTGCAATATTCAACATGCTATATCTTCGCATCCGTAGAACCATTTTTCGCGTATAATATGTCAAAATGTTCGTCTCGAAGAGTAGATCATTTCATTCCATTGCATCATTTTCATTTGAGCTCATCTTGATGCCCGAAATGCTGTTGGAAGAGTGCTATGTGCTGATAGTTTCTGATTTTTATCAGGAGTTGCACTTTTGTTATTTTTGCTATGATTAATATGTGCACCCTATGAATTTGATTCCTACATGAGTTTTGTAAAATGCCATGTCATCTTTCCAGTGGTATATGCCATGTATTTTTGTGATCTATGTGGTGACTAGCACAAGCATGCAAAGTAGGTGTCCTAATGTTGCTGTTTTCAGCCCTGTTTTAGCTGATTTTGATGCCATGTTTACTTGATGATACCGAGAGATCTATGCATATTTTGAGATACTTCAGTAAGGGTGTTTTGTAAAGCATGACTTGCTCTATCCATCCATGCCTTTGTTTACAATTATGGGATGCCATAGCTTGAGTCAATCGAGCTCTACTTTTGCTACCAAATGATTCCTGGCAGATTGTATACGTGTTATTCAATTTTGCCTAGCTTGTTGTGGTTGATCCATATAGGCTATGTTATTGTTCTTGCCATGTATGTCTTCTATGTCAGGTCTTCTTGATGTATGTATGCTTAGTTTATCATTTGAGGCCCTGTAGTGAGTGCATTGAGCTTGTTAACATGCCATCTCGTTATCAGTTTTGACATGTCATGTTGCTGAATCTGTTAACAAGACTTTCAATATTGACATGGGTGTTACTATATTTTCTAGTCCTTTTTGGCTTATGGTCATTAAGGGACTTTTGAAATAGGCTTTGAGTAGATTCATGCCATGCCATGTTTTGCTATTTTAAGTTCCTGTAGCATGTAGTTTTGATGCTCTGAACATTGCAACCTGTTACTGTTTTTGCCATGTCCAGCCTGTTACTTTGAGCATTTTTGCCATGCTTGTTTGAACCTGTTATGATGTGAACTAGCCGTAGCTCAGTGCTCATCTTTTGTCGAGCATCATGTGTAGATCACTGCCATGTGCTTTGTTGTTACGTTTGGGTGCAGTAGCTTAATTAATTGTTGCTTGCAAAGTGGCATCATGCTGTTAATGGCAGATTTGCGCCATTCTTGTTTTGCTTGCCATTTGCAAACCGTGCATCCGTTTCGGTGATCTTTATATCGATTTCAACCGAAATCATCTCATCTTTCAGTGGCATGCTTGGTTTGCCAAGTTGATGCCTGGTTCATCATTACCTTCCGGAGCGCATATACGCATTGCTTATCGCATCTCGCATATCATGTCATGTTTTGCATCATGTTGATTGTGCATTGCACCGTGATTTATTGTGGTTCCTTTGTTTGTGTTGTTGCTTTGGGTAGAGTCGGAGGCGAGTACGTGAGCGAGGAGCCTGTTGAGAACGTTTCGAGGATCAAGCTTTCGACAACTCGAGAACATTGCAGGCAAGATGACCATACCCTCGAAATCACTTCTATCTTTGCTATGCTAGTTGCTCGCTCTTTTGCTATGCCTATGCTGCGATGCCTACCACTTGCTACATCATGCCACCCATATTGCCATGTCAGCCTCTAACCATCCTTTCCTAGCAAACCGTTGTTTGGCTATGTTACCGCTTTGCTCAGCCCTCTTATAGCGTTGCTAGTTGCAGGTGAAGCTGAAGTTTGTTTCCTTGTTGGAACATGGAGATGTTGTTCCTTATTGGAACATGTTTACTTGTTGGGGATATCACAATATTTATATATCTGCTATAATTAATACATCTATATACTTGGTAAAGGGTGGAAGGCTCGGCCTTATGCAGTGTTTTGTTCCTCTTGCCACCCTAGTTTCCGTCATACCGGTGTTATGTTCCTTGATTTTGCGTTCCTTACGGTTGGGTGATTTATGGGACCCCTTGACAGTTCGCTTTGAATAAGACTTTTCCAGAAGGCCCAACTTTGGTTTTACCATTTGTCACCTAAGCCTTTTTCCCTTGGGTTCTGCAGACTCAAGGGTCATCTTTATTTTAACCCCGGGCAGTGCTCCTTCGAGTGTTGGTCCAAGCTGTCGACCGCCGGTGGTACCGTGGGCAACTCTGGGTTAGCCTACGGAAGCTTGGACGATCCGGTGTGCCACGAGACGAGATATGTGCAGCTCCTATCAGGATTTGTCGGCACATCCGGGCGGTTTTGCTGGACTTGTTTTATTGCTGCCGAGATGTCTTGTAGTCCGGGATTCCGAGATTGATCGGGTCTTCCCGGTAGAAGGAATATCCTTCGTTGACCGTGAGAGCTCATAATGGGCTAAGTTGGGACACCCCTGCAGGGTAATATCTTTCGAAAGCCGTGCCCGCGGTTATGAGGCAGATGGGAATTTGTTAATGTCCGGTTGTAGAAAACCTAAAGTTGATCTCAGTAAAATACACATCAACCGCGTGTGTAACCGTGATGGTCTCTTCTCGGCGGAGTCCGGGAAGTGAACACGGTGTTGGAGTTATGTCTGACGTAAGTAGTTCAGGATCACTTCTTGATCACTACTAGTTTCACGACCGTGCTTTGCTTCTCTTCTCGCTCTCTTTTGCGAAGTAGACACCATATATGCTAGTCGCTTGCTGCAGCTCCACTTTACTACTCAGTCCTTCCTATAAGCTTAAATAGTCTTGATCTCGCGAGTGTGAGATTGCTGAGTCCCGTGACTCACGGATACTTCAAACACAGTTGCAGGTTCCGATGATGCGGTGCAGGTGATTCCACCGAGCTCAAGTGGGAGTTCGACGAGGAACGTGGTCGTTACTATGTGTCGTTTCGGATGATCGTAGTGGTGCCCAGTTGGGACGATTCGGGATCTGTGTTAGCATTTGGGGTATCTTCTTTTATTTTGGTTCCGTAGTCGGACCTTGAGTGTACTCGAATGATGTATGTTATTTATGTCTTGTGTGAAGTGGAGGCGTAAGCCAACTATGTATCTTTCCCTTAATTATTACATGGGTTGTGTGAAGATTACCTCAATTGCGACATTGCTTTCAATGCGGTTATGCCTCTAAGTCGTGCCTCGACACGTGGGAGATATAGCCGCATCGGGGGCGTTACATCTTTATCAGGTTGTCATTCTTCTCCAGTAGTGTTGCAATTTCGTCCTCATATCCACATGTAGACTTGAGTTCTTCTTCCAGCTCGATGACCCTAGTCTTCGCATTTTTCAAATCTATCATGTCTGCGCACGTCTGATTCTCCTGGCATCGAATGTGCTAGTTTAACTCCTGGATAAAAGCTGCAATGGATCTGTCCTTCTTGGTGCTGATCATCTCCCATTGCTCATCTCGGTGCCCACATATTTGATAGATAGTGACCTTAAGATCCTTGTTGTAGACTTCTCCAATGTGTCCCATGGTAATGTGGGCTGCCATGCTCTTGCCTAGACTCCAGGTGGGTGCTTCAAAAGAAAATCCTATGGGCTTAGTGGTTGGCGAGAACGTCCTTCCTGGAACTTGAACTTGAATCATCCAGCGCTCCTCTTCTGGTAAAGTGGCATTGTATGTTCCGGTGAAGCTTGGTGTTCCGATGTTCAAGTACCTAGTGACTTCCTTCAAGTGGCGTCCAAAGGGTGTGTCTTCATCCGGTTGTGCAAACTTGTTCTTCAACTCCGCCATCCTAAAGAGTAGAAAATGGAGAGGAGTCAGAAATGAGTAGAGAAGAGTGACCTATGGTTTATCTTAGTGGTCGTGTCCTACACTCAGCGTGTGCTCTGATACCATCTTGTAGCAACCCGACCTCAAGCGGTCAAGTCTTTGTGCTTTGATGTCATCCACGGATCGGTAATCTTTGACACACAGTACTCGAAGGATTTATAACAGAGTAGCAATCACACACTTATTACATTGAATGTCTCAAAAGAGAACTAATTACAATAAATATGGATTAAGGCCATCTAATACGATAACAGCGGAAGGCTTGGAAGATAAAGTGAGTCCATCAACTCCAGCGGCATAGCTGAGCTGCACGGCAACGACCTAACCAACCTTACTCCTCGTCGAAAAGTGCGCAACATAATACATTGCAGCCCGAAGCAGTTCAGCACATGGAATATCTTGGCAATATAACACGATGAAGCAAGAACAGAATAATGCTATCACTACATGCATTTTTGGCTGGTGGAAAGCTCTATGGTTATGGTTTTCGCGAAAAGCCTATTTTTCCCTACAACAAAGGAATAGATTTTATTTAACTATCATGGTGGTTGAAACATCATTGAGAAGGTTCCTCCAACTCAATCCCAATTATAGTAATTATCAACCCAACAATATTAATTAAGAGTGATGAGATACTTAGGATACACCAAGTACTAGACACTCAAGATTGTCCATAACCGGGGAAACGGCTAACAATGATTAGATTGTACACTCTGCAGAGGTTTGTGCACTTTTCCCCACAAGACTCAATCGCCTCTGTTGGATTTCTCGCACTACATGGTGTTTGAGAAACGGATGACCGAGACACAGTCTTTCAGAAACATTAACTCTTTACTCCGGGCAGACCATACCAAACCTACATCCCTCTACCTGCTGATCCACCTCTTCAAGAGCTTCATGTAACCTACTCAACTATGCTAGAGCCCATAATAGCTTGTGGCTGCACTCGGAATTTTCTAGCATGAAAATATCTCAGTTCCCTTTGAGCCTGGGTGGCGGACCTTAGGATGATCACACGGGTACTCCGGGATATCCTAGGACAACACTGGATTCTCCAGGTGCCCGACAAGCAATCCACACAGATGCGTATTAAAGTTGCCACCTTAAGTTGAACCATTAATTAACAATCTCAAATCTGTCATGGATTCACTCACCCAAACCACGTCTACGAGCATAGCATATCAATTATAAGCGATACGTAGAAGTAACTCCCAAGGGTTTGAATAAAACAGGGTAATAGGTTCTACCTCATCAGCTACTTCCCAACCCACATGTTAATCACATCCTAATCATGCAATGTTTGAGGATTGAACTAATGCATAAAAACTGGGTATGGAAAGAGTATGATCAATGTGTTACTTGCCTTGCTGACGATCCGCAAAACCTAGGGAGTCGTAGTAGCACGCTTCACACTCCGGGAATTCTATCGCAAACAAACAATAGCATACATAAGCAATCAAGCAAAGATGCACGGGCAACACTCAAATAAGAAGAATTGACAGGAAAGTTCAACTTAAGAACTCCGATTTGCAAAAAGAATCAAACCAAACGGAGCAACGAAACTCAAACTGCGAAAGAAAGAAGATCCATTTACTAATCTGAACTAAAGTCAAATTTTACAGTACTAAAATCTTGTTCAAGTTGATTAAACAGAAAGAGGGTTTCGAGACGAAGATCTAGGTGCTTGAATTGCCTGATTCTGATAAACGAGCGAAAAGATAAACTGAAACGAAAATCGGATCAGAAATCACGATCGAAAATAATCGCGGAAAATTCCGAGAAAAAGAAAACTGACGAACAGGCTAACGAACGAGCGTTCGTTGTCTGTAACTAACTAGCAAAAACCATTTGTTAAAACAAACGTACGGATGAACGTCCGCTAAGTAACTAAACTGAGAAAAACCGGCGAACCGATTTAAAGAAAAACAAACTATGGTTTCTAAAGAAAAACTGGATCAGTTTTCTTAAAAAAAACCGGCGGCGGTAACGGCGGCGGCGTTACCTCGAGTGAGGCTCGGCGAGGCGGGCTGGGCGGCGGGTGCGAGGGCGGGCGGCGAGGGCTGCAGAGGCGGCGGGCGGCTTGGGGCAAAGCGGCGGCGCTGCATGTCGGGCGGGCAAAGGCGGGGTTGGGTGGTGGAGGGTTCAGGCGGGTATTTAGGAGGGGGGCTGCTTGCAGGAGGGGGCAAGGCGGCGGGGAGGCGGAGTCCCGGCCGGACTCCGGGTCGGGGCGGCGGCGGCCTCGGTCTCCTGGAGGGAGACGGCGACGCGGGGAACGGGCCGGCTCGGCTGTTCTTCGGCCCAGTCGGGCGCCGAAACTTTTTTTTAAATAATTCCGCCGAACTAAAAAAATCCTAGAAAATAAAATTAAAATCTAAAAATCCCAAAACAAATGTTCAGTGTCTAAATGAAATATTTAGAACGAGATGAAGATTTTCTTGGCCCTAAAATGCAATTTTGAAAAATGTGCAATTTTTCTAATGCAAATAAAATCCGAATAAAATCAAATATTTGATTTTAATATTTTTCCTCCAATATTTCAATTATTTTGGAGAAGTCATAGTATCTCCTCTATATATTTTAATATGAAATATTTTCGGAGAGAAAAATAAATAAAATCAATAATCCTCGTTTCAATATTTGATAGAATTCAAATATGAAAACAGAGAAATACCCAACTCTCTCCGAGGGTCCTTAAGTTGCTTAAGATTTCAAGGATCGCGAAACGAAATGCAACAGAGATATGATATGCATGAATGATCTATGTATAACATTCCAAATTGAAAATTTGGGATGTTACACATGTATTCCAAATATAGTCATACGTGCTTATGGAAAATAACTTGCATGACATCTTTTGTCCTACCCTCCCATGGCAGCAGGGTCCTATTGGAAACTAAGGGATATTAAGGCCTCCTTTTTATAGAGTACCAGACCAAAGCATTAGCACTTAGTGAATACATGAACTCCACCAACTACCGTCATCACCGGGAAGTATCCCGACTATTGTCACTCCGGGGTTGCCGGATCATAACACGTAGTAGGTGACTATAACTTGCAAGATATGATCAAGAAGACATATATTCATGAAAAAATTAATAGGTTCAGATCTGAAATCATGGCACTCGGGCCCTAGTAACACGCATTAAGCATAGCAAAGTCATAGAACATCAATTTTAGAACATAATGGTACTAGGGATCAAACCCTAACAAAACTAACTCGATTACATGGTAAATCTCATCCAACCCATCACCGTCCAGCAAGCCTACGATGGGATTACTCACGCACAACGGTGAGCATCATGAAATTGATGATGGAGGATTGTTGATGATGATGATGGCGACGATTTCCCCTCTCCGGAGCTCAAAACGGACTCCAGGTCCGCCCTCCCGATGAAGAACAGGAGGTGGCTGCTGCTCCGTATTGTAAAACGCGATGAATCCTTCTCTCTGATTTTTTCTCCCTGAATGTGAATATATGGAGTTGGGGTTGAGGTTGGTGGAGCCTCGTGGGACCCACAAGACATAAGGGCGCGCCCTCCACCCTTGTGGACAGGTGGTGGGTCCCCTCTGGTTGATTCTTTTGCCAATATTTTTTATTTATTCCAAAAATAATCTCCGTGAAGTTTCATGTCATTCCGAGAACTTTTATTTCTGCACAAAAATAACACCATGGCAATTCTGCTGAAAACAACATTAGTCTAGGCTAGTTCCATTCAAATCATGCAAATTAGAGTCTGACACAAGGGCAAAAGAGTTTGGAAAAGTAGATACGATGGAGACGTATCGAGAAAGGGCAATGCACGGTACCGAAGAGGCTAGCAATGATGGAAGGGTGAGAGTGCGTATAATCCATGGACTCAACATTAGTCATATAGAACTCACATACTTATTGCAAAAATCTATTAGCTATCAAAACAAAGTACTACACGCATGCTCCTAGGGAGATACATTGGTAGGAAAAGACCATTGCTCGTCCCCGACCACCACTCGTAAGGAAGACAATAAAAAATAAATCTTGCTCTGACTTTGTTACATAACGGTTCACCATACGTGCATGCTACAGGAATCACAAACCTTCACACAAGTATATCTACCCATCCACCATTACTCACTAGCATGACTCTAATATCACCAACTTTATATAGTAAAACTATTGCAAGGAATCAAACATATCATATTCAGTGATATACAAGTTTTATGTAGGGTTTTATGACTAACCATGTGAATGACCAATTCCTGTCAACTATCTAAATAGATATAAGTGAAGCAAGAGAGTTTAGTTCTTTCTACAAAAGATATGCCCACACTCTAACAAATATAAGTGAAGCAAAAGAGCGTTCTATAAATGGTGGTTTTCTATGTGTAGAGAAACTTCAATCACACAAAACTTAACAAAACCCTTGTGAGATCCGTTAGTATAGTAAAGCAAATCACCACTTTAAGTACTGTTGCAAACTCATTCATATTTTGTTTTTGCATTGTAGCTATTGTATTATAACTTCTCTATGGCTTATACCATCGATAAAATCGGTAGTTTCATCAAAACTAGCAAAACAATGCATCAAAAACATAATCTGTCTTAAACAGGACAGTCTGTAGCAATCTTGTAGGATCACGGGTTCTGGCAAAACCCTTGAGGTTCGAACTCTGGGGTGCGCACGATGTTCTTTCCCTACCGATCCCCGCCCTAGCTTGCTAAGATCTCGCGGATGAACTTAACGAACTCACAACACAAGAGACGCAAGATTTATACTGGTTCAGGCCACCGTTGTGGTGTAATACCCTACTCCAGGGTGGTGGTGGTGGATTGCCTCTCGGGCTGATGATGAACAGTACAAGGGGAAGAACAGCCTCTTGAGATTGAGGTGTTCTTGTGCTCTGTGGGTGAGGTTTGCTCTGGATCAGGTCGAGCTGCCTCTCAATGAGTTATCTCCTACGGTGGTGGCTAGTTCTACTTATATAGGCCCTGTTCCTCTCCCCAAATATTGAGCGGGAAGGGAGCCAACAACGACCAATTTGAAAGGGGACAACTAGTACATCTTATCCTGACAAAAGCGGTCTTCGCCTGCAAAAGGCTCTGGTGGTGACGCCGCCTGGGGCTCCATGGGACCTCCGTTTTGCCGTCCGGCTGGTCTTGGTCTCGTTGCACCGATATGGAAACCTTTGCTTGACGCCTCGGTACTCCGCGCCTGCGCTTGCTTCCTTAGCACCAAAGGGGAAACAAGGACCTTTGCAGCGGCTGGCATCCGCTGATCTTGATCGTTATGGCTCACGTCACGAGAACCTCGCGAGCTTTGCCCTGCCTTGATCTCTCCGCTCCTCGCGAGCCAACCTGGTGAGGCTGCTCCTGAGGAGGTCTTGTGTCGTCCGCCTCGCGAGGCTTGGCCCCTCGCGAGGGTCTTGAATGCCTTGTTGATGAAGATGGGCCGTGCAGACGGTCTTGTGAGCCACACCGTGGGCATGAGCGAGCAAGTCTGGGACCCCGTTCCCAGAACGCCGACAGTAGCCCCCGGGCCCAAGGCACGCTCGGACTTGGCTTCAAGGTGAAGCCAAAGGTCAAGTGCGGAGCGCCGCGGGCCCCGAAAGCCTGCGTCCTTGGTCGACGTGTGGCAGTTGATTGGACGTGGGCGTTGTCGGTGTCAAAACCGGCGTATCTCGAGTAGGGGGTTCCGAACTGTGCGTCTAAGGCGGATGGTAACAGGAGACGGGGACACAATGTTTACCCAGGTTTGGGCCCTCTCGATGGAGGTAATACCCTACTTCCTTCTTGATTGATCTGGATGATATGAGTATTACAAGAGTTGATCTACCACGAGATCAAACCCTAGAAGCTAGCCTATGATTATGATTGTTGTTGTCCTACGGACTAAACCTCCGGTTTATGTAGACACCGGAGGGGGCTAGGGTTACACAGAGTCGGTTACAAAGGAGGAGATCTACATATCCAAATTACCAAGCTTGCCTTCCATGCAAAGGAGAGTCCCACCCGGACACGGGACGAAGTCTTCAATCTTGTATCTTCATAGTCCAACGGTCCAGCCAAAGTATATAGTCTGGCTATCCGAGGACCCCCTAATCCAGGACTCCTTCAGTATCCCCTGAACCAGGCTTCAATGACGATGAGTCCGGCGCGCAGATTGTCTTCGGCATTGCAAGGCGGGTTCTTCTCCAAATTTTGAGTACATGTCGAGTAGTGTCCGGCTTCCCATGAATGTTGTGCTCATTGGCTTCTGCGCCTAATAATGGCTATCCTCCACGTGTCGAGCGAATGCGAGAAGTCGGGGCATTTTTACACTTGCCACCCTAACCATGTGAGTAAATCATCTATTTAAAGAGCCGGGGATCCTCAGATCCAGATCATGCCATCCTCCCACAACGAGTATCCATCGGAGCGCGCCCGAAAAAGTCCATCCCATCATGGCCGGCCATCGCAACTCCTCCTCTCGCTCCCGTAGCCCTAAGCCAGGCAATTGGAAGAAGTGTTCCGTCCCCCACAGTCAATTAGTAGAGTTACAGACCCAGGGGTTTCTCCCTCCTGCGTACATGGTTCCCGTTTGAGCCGGACTAGCCACTTACAACGGCGGGAAGCAAGCGGAGAGCTTTCCCAACCCATCCATGGGGGACGAGTATGCCTTATCCCATACTTATTAAGGGGGCTTGGATTTCCCATCCATCCGTTCCTCCGCGGGCTCTCGAGTTCTCTGACCTCCGGCTGCATAACTTTACTCCGCCTCCATATTACACATCGCTGGCTATGTAAGCCCTTTGCGAGCTATTATTGAGCTCTGGCTCATTTGAGCTATGGAAGATGCTATTCGCCTCGTATCCCATTACGGAGGGGTCAATATATCAAGTGGCGGGCGAGATATGGCGATTGCGGGACCGGATACCTGTCCGGTACTCCGAAGAAGACACCCGAAGACTGGCCTTCGGAGTAGTTTTATATGGAGGACATCCCCCTTCCGGACCCTATTCGGATGGGCCTTCCTGAGTTCGATAACGCCCCTTTGAAGAAACGCCGCAGCTGGCGCCCTCGGAGCCCCCAGGAGGAAGATAACAGAGAGGTCCTTTACCTGATGGGCCGGATAAAAATGCTGGCCAAATCAAGAGTGACAATAATCGAGGTTATGTCAATATATATAATGCGGGGGGTGCAGCCACTTCAATATCGGGGAAAACCCATGTGGCACTTCAATGGAGAAGACGATGCCACCCGCTGCAGTCGTAAAGGTCCGGACTCCGTCGCTGCTCTAGGGAAAATATTGTCCAATTTATATAAAGGAGAGGAAGAGGAGTTCATCCGCATTAAGCCACGGGATGGATTCTCCATGTACAACCCCCCAAACTGGGTGAGCTGTTACTTTTTACTCCAGTCCTTCCCGCATTCTTCGCCATAAGTATTTACCTTGCTATTTCATAGCAGGAACTGCGAAAGGCTGTGAGGGAGGTCCACAACCCGTCTCCACAACCAGAGGATCCTGACCGGGCCCTCGACCCCGTACTCGAGGAAGATCCGGACATATTTGTGGAGCTCATCGACAGGGCGTTCTATCAGTTAAGCTGCGACGGTGCCTTGGTGGCCATCATAGCCGATTATCCTGGACTGCTCCCTACATCGCATGTAAGTAAAACCATAGTCCCAACTTCTGAGAAGGATCCCTTTTTTGCACTTCACCTACTGCACACATATGGTGTCTTATAGGGAAGGCCCTCGGGACGCCATGCCGAACCCGAAGTGACTCACCAACAAGGGGCACCGAAACCGGGTAGGCTTAAAAGGAAGGCGGTCAGGACTGAGACGCCGTCGCAGAGGTATGAAAAAGAACCCTGCTCCATGGTTGTCGTCTTGAAAATATAATGACGTCCATGGTTCCTGGCAGGAAAAATGCTCGCCGGACCGTATCCGGAGAGCCTGCCGGCCACGCCTCCACCAGCCGGGCTCCAGAGCCGGACTTAGAGGCCGATGCTAACATGGGGACAACGCCGGATGTTCCTCCCATAGAGGATTCGGATAGGCTGTCCGCTACGAATTCCGAAGTGGAGTGAGGGAGTCCTGGATTAGGGGGTGTCCGGATAGCCGAACTATCACCGTTGGCCGGACTCCTAGACCATGAAGACACAAGATTGAAGAATTCGTCCCGTGTCCGGATGGGACTTTCCTTGGCGTGGAAGGCAAGCTTGGTGATGCGGATATGTAGTTCTCCTACCATTGTAACCGACTCTGTGTAACCCTAACCCTCTCCGGTGTCTATATAAACCGGAGGGTTTTAGTTCGTAGGACGAACAACAATCATACCATAGGCTAGCTTCTAGGGTTTAGCCTCTCTGATCTCATGGTAGATCTACTCTTGTACTACCCATATCATCAATATTAATCAAGCGGGGTAGGGTATTACCTCCATCGAGAGGGCCCGAACCTGGGTAAAACATCGTGTCCCTTGTCTCCTGTTACCATCCGCCTAGACGCATAGTTCGGGACCCCCTACCCGAGATCCGCCGGTTTTGACACCGACATTGGTGCTTTCATTGAGAGTTCCTCTGTGCCGTCGCCGTCAAGAAGGATGCCGCATTCCGTCTTTAAAGACAATACTATCGCCAAAGGAGCCTTGGCCACTGGCCAGACTCTCCGGCTAGGTGGTTTTCTTATGACCGCCAGTTCGGCCACCGCGCCGATGATGACTTCTTGGGTCATTGAAACCAATCTTCATGTTAACTCGGAACTTGCCGAGCAGTTGGATCCGATCGAGCTCTCCTCCGTAAACAAGCTCTTGGATCGCATCGCCGCCCTGGGAGTCGCCACAGACTACGACCGGATCGGGCCTAAAACCGATCGAGAGATCAACTCTCCCGGGCTACCCATCATGTTGCTGTGATAGAGGAGCAATGCGGCGATTCTTCTTCTATCTTGAGGACTAGCTACGTCCGGTTCGATCCCTCCATGCGGATTCCGCAAAGGGACGGATGTCGATCAAGCCCTAAACTTAAAGTCAGGCGGCGGGTTGGACTCATTGGATAGCATTAAAAAATCCAAACTTCCGAGTTCGGAAACTTCTCGGCCCCTGAGTCTTAAATTGGACAGGGTTCCGGATCTAGTTCCACCCGCCCACCCAAACATTAGCGATCTATCTCGAATTCGGCAAGAGCCCGCTGAAACAGTACATCATTACTGGGCCAGATTCCTCCTGGTTATGGACAGGATAAAGGACTGCCGAGAGGAGGACGCAATCCCACTTTTCTGCAATAATTGCACGGACAAGGGAATCCTAAACGCCATAAGTCGTCGCGAAATTACACGCTTTGCTGACTTGGTGACCATAGTACAAAAATCTTGTGCGATGGAAGTGCTTGGAAAACCGAAAGTAAATTTTGGGATAATCCGGCCCGAATACATCCCTAGTCCGAAATAAAAGGGTGCATCATCATAAAGCACCTGGGTTAAACACCAAAAACCAAAACCCCTAAAAGTGCGGAACCGTCTTGGAGGGTTGGCTAAGCGGACCTGCAAAATTCAGAGCACTGAGGGCGCCACTCCAACTCATAGCCTTGAGCATGTTGGATACTCGGCAGTGGCCAAAAGTGGCGAAGAGCTTCTAGCTTCGAATCCCAGCCCAGCAATACCGGTATGGTGTTAACAGTCTTGAGACTTTTGCATCAAATAACATGCGAAGCGAACACTCCATAACCTTGCGAAGTCTACCAAGTAGCAACAATAAATCCATGGGTAACACGGCTATTATCTTTAATGCGATGTGAACCCAAATTCGAACAGCCCGAGCACCGCATTGGTCCTCGGTCCAATAGTGGGCGGCTTTCGCCTTACTAAGGTACTCATGGATGGCGGCAGCGGACTAAACCTCATCTATGAAACCCTCCGAAAAATGGAAATAGCGGGAACCGCATTGAGCTAAGCAGCACAACCTTTAGAGGAATAATCCCTAGCCGGAAGCATGCTGCAGGGAAAAATCACTGCTGGGCGTAGTGTTCGCTCGCGGACAATTACAGGTCGAGGAGGTCACATTTCAAGTGGCCCCACTCAGCAGCGGATATCACGCTTTATTAGAGGCGAGAGGCATTCACAATTTTCAAGCTATACCCCATTATGGGTACATGAAGCTTAAAATGCCGGACCTAACGGATTCATCACTCTCGCTAGTGATCCGAACATAGCACTCTGCGCGAAAACAAGACAGCCGCACTAGCCCTCTAGGCATTATCCAAAGCCTTAGCGGCGAGGAACTCACTGCGATCGCTCCACGGTGAACAAGGGCGATGTGATACTTGATAAAAGATCCAAGTCCACCTCTTTTAAACCAGCGGATGAAATAGTCAAATTCCAAGTCCACCCAGCGGACCTGCAAAGGCGGCCTCCATTGGGACAATTAAACCCTGATGTAGGCGCGCTTTCACGAGAATTTCTACGAGAAAGCTGGGACATTTTGCTGGCACCCTTGAGACATGCCAGGAATCCCGTCGGCTGGCGAGCACAGCCTAAATATCCTAAAAGTTCAAGCCAGTCAAACAGGCCCTTGGCGCTTTTCCGAACCCAAGAGGCAGGCCATGGGAGAAGAGCTAGCCAAACTTGGAAGCGGATTCCTCGAGTTATAAAACATCGGACTGGCTAGCAAACCTGGTGATGGTACCAAGAAGGATAAATCCTGGCGCCTATGTGTTGATTTCAAAGACCTTAATAAGGCTTGCCCAAAGGATCCCTTCCCCTACCTCGCATCGATCAAATTATCGGCTACTGCAGGACCACGACTCATTGTGCTTCCTCGACGCGTACTCCGGCTACCACCAAATCAAGATGGCGGAGCCAGACCAAGCTGCAACAGCATTCCTCAGTCCATACGGCCCATTCTGCTTCAACACAATGCCCTTCGGGCTCAAAAACGCCGGCGCAACATATCAGCGCATGATCCAGACATGTCTGGCAAACCAGATCGGCAAAACAGTGGAAGCATATGTAGATGACATGGTCGTCAAATCCAAGCATGTCGAAACTCTAGTAGACGACTTGTGGCTCACATTCGACAATCTCCGAAAATATGACATTAAGCTCAATCCGGAAAAATGCGTCTTCGGCGTTCCAGCCGGAAAGCTCCTAGGCTTCATTGTGTCCGGTAGAGGAATTGAAGCAAACCCAGCCAAGATCCGAGCTCTGTCACAATTGGATATTCAAAGACCTCAAACAAATACAAAGATTATTTGGATGCGTACGGCTCTAAGCCGCTTTATTTCCGTTCGGGAGAAAAGGCGTTACCCCTTTACCGCCTCCTCCGGCGCACCGAACACTTCGAGTGGACGGATGCAGCCACGGCCGGACTCGAAGAAATAAAAGCCATATTGGCAACAAATCCGGTCTGGCCGCGTAGCGTGGGTGAACCAATGCTATTATATATCGCGCAACACATCAAGTTGTCGTGCGGTGCTCGTCGTCGAGCGAAGCGGACGGACACGGTTCCCTCTTCAAAACCGGTTTACTATGTGTCCCTTGTCCTAACTCCATGCAAGTCCGGTACCCACATTATCAAAAGATAGCATCGCGGTGTTCATGGCATCCCGGAAGCTGCGACACTACTTTCAAGAGTGTTCGATAACGGTAGCCTCCTTCCATTATAAACAACCGCGACGCGATGAGCCGGATTGCTAAATGGGCCATAGAGCTCCTTCCATTCGACATAACCTATAAGCCACGACGAGCTATTAAGTCGCAGGTTTTGGCCGACCGTGGCGAATGGACCAAAGCCGAACTCCCTAAAAGTGCGGCGCATACTCAATTGGATCATGCACTTTGACGGCTCCAAAATGTTGGCGGCACTGGGGCTGGCGTCGTCCGGCGTCCCCAACGGGGACACAGTCCATTCGTCCTTGAGATAATGTATACGGACTCCAACAACGCAGCGAATCGAGGCCCTTACGCACGGCCTTCGGATGGCAGTCTCTATGGGCATTAAATGCCTAGAGGTGCGCGGGGATTCGAGCCTCGCGATATCTCAAATAAACGGAGACTTTGATGCCAAAGATCCGAAAATGGCAGCGTACCGCAATGCGGTCCTAAAAATGTCAAGACGGTTCAAGGATCGAATTTCATCATATAGCCCAAGATAACAACCACGCGGCGGACATATTAGCACGCATCGGCGCAAAAACGCGATGCCGTCCGTAACATCTTCCTGGAGCGGCTGTTCAAGCCATCCGTACTATGGGAAGGAGTCGGAGATAACAATCCGGACCCAACCGCCTTGCGACACCGAACACTCGACACAATCGAAGGCTCGCCGCCGAGATAACACCCTCCGCCCATGAAATAATGGCGGTTATCGCCCGTGGGCGGAGCCATTCCTAGCCTACCTAACTAGGCGGGAACTCCCGAAGACCAAAATGAGGCTGCTGCATAGTACAGCGATCCAAAGCCTATAAAGTCCATGAGGGAGAGCTCTATAAGAAAAGCACAACAGAGTCCTTCAAAGGTGTATCTCCGAAGAGGAAGGCGAAACCTCCTGGCTGAAATTCATGCGGACTGGGTGGGCACCACGCCGCAGCCGGGCCCTTGTAGGCAAGGCCTTCCGTACATGATTTTATTGGCCGGCGGCCCGGCAGATCTTGCAGGATTTAGTCCAACGATGCGTCGTTGCCCAGCTTTTTGTAACCAAAGCCACATGCCACCCACCGCCCTCAAAACTATACCCATCACCTGGCCGTTCGCGGTCTGGGGGCTTGACATGGTTGGACCCCTTAAGGGAGGAACCCACAAGCAAAAATACCTATTGGTCATGGTGGATAAATTCACCAAATGGATAGAGGCCAAGCCTGTTAAAGCGGCCGAATCCAGGCCGGTGATAGACTTCATATCAGGGGTAGTGCACCGTTACGGCGTCCCCCACAGTATCATCACTGATAATGGCAGCAACTCCACGGCCGATGAGGTCAAATTATGGTGCAAAAACATGGGCATCAAGCTCGATTACGCCTCAGTCTATCACCCCCAAACCAACGGTCAAGTCGAGCGAGCAAACGGTCTAATCATGAGCGGCATTAAACCCAGACTAGTGCGGTCCCTCAAGGAATATAACACACACTGGGTTGAGGAGCTCGACTCTGTACTCTGGGGGTTGTGGACCACGCCGAATCGTACTACCGGATTCACACCATTTTTCATGGTGTACGACGCAGAGGCAGTCTTGCCCTGCGACATAATACATGACTCACCTCACGTGTGCATGTATGAATAAAGAGAAGCCGAGCTCGATCGGCAGGACAGTTTGGACGCATTGGAGGAGGAGCGCGACGTGGCAAAAGCTTGTTCCGCATTTTATCAACAGCAGGCTCGAAGATATCAAAGCAGGGAAGTACGGGCCAAAGCTTATAACGTTGGCGAACTAGTTCTCGCTGCCGGACAATAAAAAGGACAAACTCAAGCCCAAATGGGAAGGTCCCTTCATCATCGACCAGGTCCTGACCGGCGGAGCATACCGTGTGCGAAACGCATCGGATAACCGACTCGAGCCAAACCCATGGAACGCAGCCCGTCTACGAAGATTCTACGCCTCAGCGCTGGACTCCAAGTTCGTCTCCTTACTCCATCCACATTTTCGATTTTTGCTGTCTTTTATTTCTCTCCTTCCTCCTCCTTCTTCTTGAAGCCTTTAGAGGTTCGTTTGCGCTTTATTCACACATATTTTACGCACTGTCCGCGCTCATTATACCTGGGGGCTTCTTTAACAGAAGCTTATTTATACGGGCTTCATGCCCAACACATGTGTAAAACTTCCGCATGTACCTTTTATTCACCATTATATGCATCGATATGACTTAAGTTTTGGCCAAGATGGGTTGCTCGGCTCTGTGCTTACCCCTACGTTCCCGATTGTTGGCTAGGTGGTAAAGGAGCACCTCTGCGATTATTCTTGCCGGGTCAGCCGGATGTGTACCTCAGACTGGGTGAAGCCGAAAGCTAGCGTTCTTAAGGGAATATTCGGTCGGTGAACTAAAAGATGATTTTTAACTATTTATCCATTTGCCCCCGAGATGATTTTCTGCTTTCTTAGCAGTTTTGACATGCACTTTAGGGGATGCCTCCCAGCGAAAGGAACCCTTAACGGAACTATTCTCCCTGGAAGATGTTTCTTACTATCCATGTAATATAACATAACTAGTTGGGAACTTGTCTGATACAGCAATAATGACACCTACGCCTTGTCTCCATGCATGCCGCAGTTCTTATATAACCGCGAGGGTATTCGGACACACTCCGGACTGTTGGGTCCCGAGGTCGAAGCAAAAAGGTCCGCTATGACAAACGATCTACAATCCGGCTAGAAGACATTTTTCATGTCATATTCAATTACATAGTCAACTCGACTCATTGTATTCCTCCTCAATGCCATCTAATAGGCTATCTAATTTACAATCTTGCTGGGAATACTTGGCGGCCAATTCTACTTGGCGTACACTAAACTTCTGAGGATCTCCTTCCCATCAGCCCCACAGGTCCGACCTCGGCCATGTGGTTTGGGTCAACACCGTGTACAGCGTCTTTACCATGGCCCGAGCCTCCTGGCGCCTTGACGACAGGCCGATATCTTCCATAGTCGGAGCACCGCTGTGCTCCTTGAAGCCGCTCGCCAGCTCCCCAATGCCTTGGGCAGGAGATAGAGGCCACAAGGCCTGGCCGGCGCCTTTCATCACCTGCCGAACTTCGTTCGTGCAGGTGACGAGTTCGGGAAGAAGATCACCCAAAGAACTGGGCATCTCCTCCTCGGGGCGACCTATGAGCAAACCTACATACATGTTTATGTTAGTCGCCTTCCTCGTCGAACTCTTTCAAAGTTCGCTCAAGCACTTCTTGAAAATGCCGCGACGGCCGTCGATTCTCCTTCTGGTCGGACAACTGAGCACGAATATCCTTTAGTTCCTCACCCAGTTGGGTGTTGGCATCTTGGAGGTTATTTTCTCCTGCCGCACCCTCGTAAGCACGCTCTTGCCAGCCTTTAGCTGGCGCAGAGCTGTTGCTTGTCCGGATCTAGTCGGCGCCATCTGCAATATTATTGTCGATTTACACACCGCACTTCATAAACTATTTATCTTTTGAGGCATATATTACGGAGGGGTCTCTGTGGCTCCTCAGAGCGGCTAGTGCGACCTCAAGTTGGGCCTTGCATTCTTCAAGCTCTGGGACGATCGGGTATTCTTTTTTGTAAGATCTGCATAACAAATGATCCTTAAATCAGTTATTCTAACTATTTTAAGTCTCGGGGCTCTTGGCATATATAAGCATCAAATTTCCTCACCCAGTATGTCCTTTACATACTGCTCCGTGGCTCTGGCTAGACCATCTTGGCTGCACGGAGTGCGCATCTCCCAATTGAAGGCATTCAAGGCCTCTTGGGAGAAACATCGTCACGAAGAACTGCCGGGTGGCGCCTGTGATTCATGGCGCTCTCCACCTCGGAGTTGGTGGCGAAAAATCTGTCGGCATCCTCTGTTGGAGGTGCATCCGACTCACGCCTCGTGCTCGCCTCCACTTCTGGACCCAGCTTTGGAGCCTGGCCGGCAGAGGCTCGATTGGCAACCTCTCCGGAGTCAGTCCGGCGAGCGCTCTTTTTCCTGAAAAGAGCGCCAACGTTAGTACGCCTTCCAAGAATCAATCCTGGGAATATGGTGACACGCCATACCATTGCGGCGGAGTTTCGATCCGGACCGCACTTCTTTTTAGCCTGCGGGGCCGAACTGCCCCTTGTTGGCTAGCCGCCGCGGGCTCGGCCTCCTGTCTCGAAGGCACCCCCTGCAAAACACCATCAAATACGTGGTGATTAGAAGTAAAGCAGGGGTGGTCACGGTTACCTGGGAGGCCGGAAATAATCCATGGTAGTCGGCCGTAATGGCAACCAAAGCATTGTCGATGCTAAGTTGGTGCAACACCTCGTCGATCAGCTCCACCTTTATATCCGGGTCCTCTTCGGAGGCCGGATCGAGGGACCGTTCTGGATCCTCGGGTTGTGGGGGCGGGCTATGTATCTTCTCCACGGCCCGGCGCAGTTCCTACGTAGAAACCATGAAATGAGATGTTTAACCACGGGAACATGGATCGGACAGGCCACAAAGATATTTGCTTACCCAACTTCGAGGATTATTCGAAGAAACCCGCTGAGTGGATTGACGCGGAGAAAATCCTCCTCTTCCCCTTTGTACATGGCGGACAAGGTCTTCACGGTTCGGTGACCGATCCCGCCCTTTGCGGCCATGGCGGGTGGCATCGTCCTCCCGTTGAAATCCCACATGGGTGGCCCCTATATTGGGCGGCTGCACTCCTCATAATCAGATTGCCATGACTCAATCATGGTCAATCCGGCATGAGCCCGATAATCTTATTCGGCTCATCAAGTAAAGGACGTCGGTCATTTTCCTCCGGGGGCTCATGGTGCCAGCTTAGGCGCTTCTTGAGGGCGTTGCTAAACTCCGGAAGGCCAATCCGAACAGGATCCGGCAGCGGGGCGTCCTCCATGTAAAACCATTCGAAGGCCAGTCTTGGACGCCTTCTTCGGGGTTCCGGATAGATATCCGGTCCCGGCGATGCGCCATAGTTCGGCTCTGCCCACTTGATATATTGACCCCTCATGAGAACGGGGTACAAGGCAGAATAGTCTCTTCCACAGCACAAAATGAGCTTCGACGCCCAAGAACAGTTCGCGAAGGGCCACGAAGCCCGCAATGTGCAAAATGGAGGCAGGCGTAAGGTGGTGCAATTGGAGGCCGTAGAACTCCAAGAGCCCCCGGAGAAACGGATGAATTGGAAATCCGATTCCTCTTACTAGATAAGAGATAAAGCATACCCGCTCTCCTTTAGAGGGATCGGGGACACTCTCCGCTTGCTTTCCGCCCTTGTAGGTGGCAAGTCCGGCTCGAACCGGAACCATGAAGGCCGGGGGAAGAAATCCCTTGGTTTGGAGTATTACTAGCTCGCTATGCGGGACTGAGCATCTCTCCCAATTTCCCGGCTGGGGGATGGGAGCGCGAGAGGAGGAGCCGCGTTGAGTGACCATGGTGGAATGGATTTTTGTCAAGGCGCTCGATGAAAGCTCGTGGAGGGGATGGTGTGACTCAGATCTAGATCCTCGCCCTTTACAGGCGGCTCATTTATGTAGCTAGGGGGTAAGTGTAAAAATACCCTGGCTTTTCGCATTCATTCAAACACGTGGAAGATGGCCATTATTGGGCGTAGAAGCCAAGGAGCGCAACATTTATCAGAAGCCGGACACTATTCGACAAGTATATGGATTTTGGAGAAGAACCCGCCTTGCAATGCCGAAGACAATCTACGCGCCGGACTCATCGCCATTTGAAGCCTGGTTCGGGGGCTACTAACGGAGTCCTGGATTAGGGGGTGTCCGGATAGCCGAACTATCACCGTTGGCCAGACTCCTAGACCATGAAGATACAAGATTGAAGACTTCGTCCCGTGTCCGGATGGGACATTCCTTGGCGCGGAAGGCAAGCTTGGCGATGCGGATATGTAGATCTCCTACCATTGTAACCGACTCTGTGTAACCCTAACCCTATCCGGTGTCTACATAAGCCGGAGGGTTTTAGTCCGTAGGACGAACAACAATCATACCATAGGCTAGCTTCTAGGGTTTAGCCTCTCTGATCTCGTGGTAGATCTACTCTTGTACTACCCATATCATCAATATTAGTCAAGCAGGAGTAGGGTATTACCTCCATCGAGAGGGCCTGAACCTGGGTAAAAACATCGTGTCCCTTGTCTCCTGTTACCATCCACCTAGACGCACAGTTCGGGACCCCCTACCCGAGATCCGCCGGTTTTGACACCGACATGGAGAGTGCCATGAATCACAGGCGTCGCCCGGCCGTACTCCGTGACCCTTGTTTCTCTGAAGAGGCGTTCGATGCCTTCAACTCAGGAGACGCGTACATCCGAGCTGCTCAAAATGGTCTTTCCAGAGCCACGGACCAGTATGTAAAGGATATACGGGTAAGAAAATCCGATAATTATGTATATCAGTAGCCCCTGAGACTTGAAACAGTTGACACAACTTATTTAAGGATCATTATTTGCATGGGTTCTTACGGAGAAGAATACCCAGTTGTCTCAAGAGCTGAAGGAGTGCAAAGCCCAGCTACAGGCCGCAGTTGCCGCAATGAAGGAGTCCGAGAAGGCCCCATCTGGTAACACTTGTTCTATCAAAAAGAATGACATGTGCCGGTTAGTATGCGACATGCATGCAAATCTAACAATAGATTCGACAGATGATCCCGGAGTGAATCCGAAGGTCGTGTGATGGGATGAGCAACATGCTCAACGACAGTTAAAGGCTGGCTAGCGCATGCTTACGCAGGTTAGGCGGGAGAAAGACGATCTCCAAGATGCCCATACCCGGCTGAGTGTTGAACTGAAAGATGTTCGGGCCCAGCTTGCTGACTCCGTAAAGGAGAATAAGAGGCTTCGACGTGGCATTTTTAGTGAGTGCTTGAAGAAACTTTTATAGAGTTCGGCGAAGAAACCGGCTAACAGAGTTACATCTGTGGGTATGCTGACGGGTCGTCCTAGAGAGGAGATGCCCGGGTCTGCGGGTGATCTTCTGCCAGAGCTCTCACAACTGCACGAACGAGTTTGGCAGGTGATGCAGGGCATTGGCCAAGCCTTGTGGCCCTCTGCCTCCCTGCCAGGAGGCATGGGAGAGCTTGTAGAGATGCTCTAGGGAGCGCGGCGGCGCTTCCGATTATGGAAGATATCTGCCGGTCGACAAGGTGCGAGGGAAGCCTGGGCCATGGTGAAGACTCGATATTCCAAGGCTGACCCGAACCACATGGCCGAGGTCGGACCTGTGGGGTCTGATGGGAAAGAGATACCCGTCAGTTTGGTGTATGACCAGGTGAAATTAGCCGCAAAGTATTCCCAGCAGGATTGTAGGCTAGACAGTCTGTTGGATGGTATAGAAGAAGAATTTAGTCAGTCTAAATAACCCTGTACTTCAGGTGACATATATTGTCCCTAGCCGGATTGTAAATCATTTGTCATGGCGGACCTTTTCGCTTCGACCATCGGACCCGACAGTCCGGAGTGTCTCCGAATACTCGCTGAGTTATGTAAAAACTGGGGTACGCGTGGAAACCAAGCGTAGGGGTCATAAGTGCTTGAACAGACAAGTACCCAACTAGCTATGTTATATTACATGGATAGTAAGAAACATCTTCCAGGGAGAATAGTTCCGTTAAGGGTTCCTTTCCCTGGGTACGCATGCATTGATGTGCATGTCCGAACTGCGAAAAGAGACACATGATATAAACATCTGGGGGTAGTTATTGAAATAAGTAAAAGTCATATTTTGTTCACCGACCGAATATTCCCTTAAGAACGCTAGCTTTCGGCTTCACCCAGTCTGAGGTACACATCCGGCTGACCCGGCAGTAATAATCGCAGAGGTGCTCCCTTTATGCCCTAGCCGAATTAACAGGAATGTAGGGCATAAACACAAGAGCCAGGCAACCCAGCTTGGCCAAAACTTAAGTCATATCGATGTATATAATGGCGAAGAAAAGGAGCATGTGGGAAAGTAACACATGTGCGGGGGGCATAGAGCCCGGAACATAGTTATATTAAGCTTCTGTATAAGAAGCCCCCAGGTATAATGAGCACGCCTAGCGCGTCAAGATTGTGTAGTCAAGATACATTTTAACCTTTTAAGGCCGTGAAAAAAGTGAAGAAAGTAAGAAAAGCCAAACATCGGATATATAAAAAAATTGACGGAGGTAAGGAGACGAACACAGAGTCCGGCACTAGGCGTAGAACTTTCGGAGTCTGGCTGCGTTCCATAAGTTTGGCTCGAGTCGATTGTCCGATGCATCGTGCAGACGGTATGCTCCTCCGGTCAGAACTTTGTCAATAACGAAGGGACCTTCCCATTTGGGCTTGAGCTTGTCATTTTTGTTCTCCGGTAGGCGTAGAACGAGTTCGCGAACGTTATAAGTTTTGGCCCGTACTTCTCTGCTTTGATACCGTCGAGCCTGTTGTTGATAGAATGCGGAGTGGGCTTTTGCCACGTCATGCTCCTCCTATAGGGCGTCCAAACTGTCCTGCCGATCAAGCTCGGCTTCTTTCTCTTCGTACATGCGCACTCGAGGTGATTCATGAATGATGTAGCAGGGCAGTACCGCCTCTGCGCCGTACACCATAAAAAACGGTGTGTATCCGGTATTGCGATTCGGCGTGGTCCGCAGCCCCCATAGTACGGAGTCGAGCTCCTCGACCCAGTACGTATCTGATTCCTTCAAGGATCGCACTAATCTGGGTTTAATGCCGCTCATGATAAGGCCATTTTCCCGCTCGACTTGACCGTTAGTTTGAGGGTGATAGACAGAGGCGTAATCGAGCTTAATGCCCATGTTGCTGCACCAAGTTTTTACCTCGTCGGCTGTAAAGTTCGAGCCGTTGTCGGTGATGATGCTGTGGGGGACGCCGTAACAGTGTACAACCCCGGATATGAAGTCTATCACTGGTCCGGACTTGGTCGTTTTAACTGGTTTGGCCTCTATCCATTTGGTGAATTTATCCACCATGACCAATAGGTATTTTTTCTTATGGCTTCCTCCTTTAAGGGGTCCAACAATATCAAGCCCCCAGACCGCGAAGGGCCAAGTAATGGGGATTGTTTGGAGAGCGGTAGGTGGCATATGGCTTTGGTTTGCAAAAAGCTGGCAGCCGACACAATGTTGAACGAGGTCATGTGCGTCTGCTCGGGCCGTCGGCCAGTAAAAACCTGTACGAAAGGCCTTGCTTACAAGGGCCCGAGCTGCGGCGTGGTGGCTGCCAAGTCCAGCATGAATTTCTGCCAAAAGTTGTCGTCCTTCCTCTTCGGAGATGCACCTTTGAAATACTCCAGTAGCGCTTTTCTTATAAAGCTCTACCTCGTGGACCTTGTAGGCCTTAGACCGCCACACAATGCAACGTGCCTCGTTTGGGTCCTCAGGGAGTTCTTGCCTAGTTAGGTAAGCCAAGAAGGGTTCTGTCCACGGGGCGATGACAGCCATAATCACGTGGGCTGAAGGTGTTATTTCGGTGGCAGAGCCTCCGATTACGTCAAAGTGTTCGGGGTCTAGCGTTGTGGCCGGATCTGTACTGTTTTTGCCGGTCTCTCCTTCCCACACCAGGATGTCTTAAACAACCTTTCCAAGAAGATATTAGGTGGGACAGGGTCGTGCTTAGCGCCGACGCGGGCGAGGTTATCCGCCGCTTGATTGTTTTCTCAGACCACATGGTGGAATTCGAGCCCCTCGAACCGAGCTGACATTTCGAGGACGGCGTTGCGGTAAGCCGCCATTTTTGGGTCCTTGGCGTCAAAGTCTCCATTTATTTTAGATATTGCAAGGTTCGAATCTCCACACACCTCTAGGCGTTGAATGCCCATGGAGACTGCCATCCGGAGACCATGCAACAGGGCCTCATATTCTGCTGCATTGTTGGTGTCTGTGTATAATATTTGGAGTACATATTGGAATGTGTCTCCGGTGGGGGATGTCAGGACGACGCCTGCCCCCAGACCAACCATCATCTTAGAGCCGTCAAAGTGCATGATCCAATGGAGTACGCGCCATACTCTTTAGGGAGTTCGGCTTCTGTCCATTCGGCGATGAAATCAGCCAGTACTTGTGACTTAATGGCTCGTCGTGGTTTGTATGTTATGTGGAACAGGAGGAGCTCAATAGCCCATTTAGCAATTCGGCCCGTGGCATCACAGTTATTTATTATGTCATTGAGTGGTACTTCAGAGGCCATCGTGATTGAACATTCTTGAAAGTAGGGTCGTAGTTTCCGGGATGCCATGAATACCGCGTATGCTATCTTTTGATAATGTGGGTAACGTGATTTGCATGGAGTGAGGACAATGGACACATAGTGTACCGGATTTTGAAGCGGGAACTTATGTCCATCCGTCTCTTGTTCGACGACGCTGTGCTTACAACTTGGTGTGTTGCCGCTATATATAACAACATTGGTTCACCGATATTTGGCGCGGCCAAGATTGGGTTGCTGGCCAAGACGGCTTTTATTTCTTCCAATCCAGTCGTGGCTGCATCCGTCCACTCGAAGTGTTCGGTGCATCGAAGAAGGCGATAAAGGGGTAGTGCCTTTTCTCCCAATCGGGAGATAAAGCGGCTTAAGGCAGCCACGCATCCAGTTAATTTCTGGATTTGCTTGAGGTCTGTTGGGATAGCCAACTGTGACAGAGCTCGGATTTTGGCCTGATTTGCTTCAATTCCTCTATTGGAAACTATGAAGCCCAAGAGCTTACCGGCGTGCATGCCAAAAACGCATTTTTCTGGATTGAGCTTGATGTCATATGTTCGGAGATTGTCGAACGTGAGCCTCAAGTTTTCTATTATGGATTCGACGTGTCTGGTTTTAATGACCACATCGTCTACGTATGCCTCCACTGTTTTGCCGATTTGTGTTTCCAGGCATGTCTGAATCATGCGTTGATAGGTTGCACCGGCGTTTTTGAGCCCGAAAGGCATGGTGTTAAAACAGAAAGGGCCGTATGGAGTGATAAATGCTGTTGCGGCTTGATCGGACTCTGCCATCTTAATTTTATGGTGTCCAGAGTATACGTCGAGGAAACACAATGAGTCGTGTCCTGCGGTAGCGTCGATAATTTGATCGATGCGGGGGAGGGGTAAGGGATCCTTGGGGAAAGCCTTGTTAAGGTCCTTGAAATTGACACATAGGCGCCAGGATTTGTCCTTCTTTGGTACCATCACCAGGTTTGCTAGCCAGTCCAGGTGTTTTATCTCTCTAATGAATCCAGCCTCGAGTAACTTGGCTAGCTCTTCTCCCATGGCTTGTCGCTTAGGCTCAGAGAATCGCCGGAGAGTCTTCTTGACCGGCTTGAACCCCTTTAGAATGTTAAGGCGATGCTCGGCCAGCCTGCGTGGGATTCCTGGCATGTCTGAAGGATGCCAGGCGAATATGTCCCATTCTCGCGCAAGAACTCCCACAGTGCGGCATCTGTTGTGGGGTTCAGCTGTGCCCCGATGGATGCTGTTTTTGTAGGGTCCGTTGGGTGGACCTGGAATTTGACTATTTCGTCCGCTGGTTTAAAAGAGGTTGACTTGGGTCTTTTGTCGAGTATCACGTTGTCCCTGTCCATTGTGGAGCATAGCACGGTTAGTTCTTTGGCCGCAAGGGCTTTGGATAACGCCTCGAGGGCTAGTGCGGCGGTTTTATTTTCGGCGCGGAGTGTTATGTCCAGATCACTAGCTAGAGTGATGATTCCATTGGGCCCGAGCATTTTGAGCTTCACGTACCCATAATGGGGTATAGCTTGGATGATCATGAATGCCTCCCGCCCTAAAAGGGTGTGGTATCCGCTACTGAACGGGGCCACTTGGAATGTGATTTCTTCGGACCTATAGTTCTCCGCGTGTCGAATACCACATCTAGTGTGATTTTTCCCGCACATGGTGCCTCCCGACTAGGGATGATTCATCTGAAGGTCGTGCTGCTTTGCTCAATGCGGCTCTTGTCTATTTACATTTTGCTAAGAGTTTCCTCGTAGATGAGGTTTAATCCGTTGCCACCATCCATGAGCACTTTAGTAAGCCGGAAGCCATCCACAATCGGACTAAGGACCAAAGCGGCTGGTGCTTGGGCTGTTGAATTGAGGTTAAATCGCGGCATTGAAGGTTATGGCCGTGTCGTTCCATGGATTTATTGCTGCAACGTGGCAGACTTCGGCAAGGCTATGGAGTGCTTGCTTAGCCTATTATTTGGCGAAGGTCTGAGAAGGCTGTCAATCTTGTATTGTTATTTTCCACGGGATGGTGCTGTGGTATTGTTGATGAGGAGATCCTCACCGCTCTTGGCCACTGCGGAGTATCCAACATGCTCTAAGGCTGTTGTTGGCATGGTATCCGTGTATCTTGTGAATTTTGCATGGCCCATTGAGCCATCCCTCCAATATAGTTCCACGCCCTGTAGTGGGCTTTGGTTTCTTTATAATTGGATCGGGTGACTTACAAGAGTACACCCTTTTAGTTCGGACGGGGGGTCTGGTGAGAGCTGGAGGATCCCAGAATTTTGTTTGGGTTTTCTAGGCGCTTTCCATCACACAGTACTTCTGTACTATGGCCGCCAATCAGCGAAGTGTACTATGTCACGACGACTTATGGCGTTGAGGATTCCCTTGTCCGTGCAATTTGTGCAAAGTAATGAAATTGCATCTTCCTCGCGACAGTCCTTGACCTTGCTCATTACAAGGAGGAATCTGGCCCAATAGTGCGGTACTGTCTCTTGGGCTCTTGTCTAATGTGGGAAAGATCACTTATGTCTGGGTGGGTGGGTAGATTTAGGTCCAAACCCTGACCCGATCTGAGACCCATGGGCGGAGGAGTTCCCGAGCTTGGAAGTTCGGGCTCCGGGATGTTGCCCAATAGTTCTGGCCCGCTGTCTGATTCTAGGTTCGAAGCTTGGGCCATGTCCTCCCGTAGACGGGTATCCGGCTCGGAGAGCTTGGGAATCCGAACATAGTTTGTCCTCAAAATAGAGCAAGAATCGCTACACTGCTCCTCCACCACCGCTATCTGATGGGTGACCGGCGGAGAGTTAATCTCCCGTTGGTCGAGTTTAAGCCCGATCCGATCATAGTCCGTAGAGACTCCCAGGGTGGCGATCACGATCCAAGAGCTCGTTCAGGAAGAGCTCCATTGGATCCATCTGCTCGGCGAATCCCGAGCCGGCGTGGAGGCTGTTTTGATGACCGAGAAGTCATCGTCGATCGACTGACGCCGAGCAGGCGGTCATGGCCGAAACGCCTAGTCGGAGAGTTTGGCCTACAGCCAGGGCTCCCCGGAGGTAATGTTGTCCTTGACAACAAGGCGAGCCATCAAGCCTTATCGTGACGGCACAGTGGAACTCTCAATGAAAGCACCAATGTCGATTGTCAAAACCGGCGGATCTCGGGTAGGGGTCCCGAATTGTGCGTCTAAAGGCGGATGGTAACGAGGAGGCGGGAACACAATGTTTACCCAGGTTCGGGCCCTCTCGATGGAGGTAATACCCTACTTCCTTCTTGATTGATCTTGATGATATGAATATTACAAGAGTTGATCTACCACGAGATCGTAGAGGCTAAACCCTAGAAGCTAGCCTATGATTATGACTGTTGTTGTCCTACGGACTAAACCCTCCAGTTTATATAGACACGGAGGGGGGCTAAGGTTACAGTCGGTTACAAGGGAGGAGATCTACATATCCGAATTGCCAAGCTTGCCTTCCATGCAAAGGAGAGTCCCACCCGGACACGGGACGAAGTCTTCAATCTTGTATCTTCATAGTCCAACAGTCCGGCCAAAGTATATAGTCCGGCTGTCCGAGGACCCCCTAATCCAGGACTCCCTCAGGCGTCTCCACTTCCCCATGCTGCCTCGGCAACTGCCCGACTTGACAAGTCCCGTGTCTTGTCCAGCTACGGTGGCTCTTCTTCTGGCGACAGCTCCAACAGTGGTGGCTACGACCAGCCGCCATGCCGCCGTGCCCGCTTCGGAAGTGCCGGTGGGTCATCTCGTCGTCGCGCCTCCGTGAAGCGCGAGGAGGGGTCCGGCTGAGCTCGGAACGTCGCCAAGAGCCCGCCCCCTTGAACCACTGTGGGGGTGAGCGCCGCTTTTATTTTGTTCTTCCTTTTTCTTCTAGTATCAAACAGGACCCGGTATGGGCCCCGGAGGGGCGTGTATCGAACCGTGATTCCTTAGTCACTGTATTATGATGTGCTGTGCCGTTATTTTGTGTGGAAATAACTTATCTTTGCGCGTTCGGGGTAGCCTCCTCTTTACGATGCACTTGCTTCCTGGTGCCCAGTGGTCGCTCAGGAACTGCAAAAAATTCGTTAGGAAGCTCGCTAGGAGACTTATCGTTCACCCAAGCCTTGACCTAGCTCTTCATGTCGCAGTACCCGAGGGGCACAGATTAGGAGAGAGGCACCAGCCTATGGGCTCGAACAAGGGTGCCTCGGGAAAAAGCAGACGAAGGCATGGAAAAAGAAGGCAGTGG